>JAUYWI010098142.1:0-11736 GCA_034780595.1 Parotoplana pacifica | reverse complement strand
GCTCCACTGCAGTCATTTGGAGCACCTGTCAGAAATGGTTTAACATAAGTTGTGCACCTATTAATACTGTGATCCATATGTGCTTTTACATCATAGACTCTGAAAACGTAGTTTTTCTGAGTCAACTGAGGTACCAAATCTTCAAAAAACAGAGTAAATGTTTGGGGAAAATTTGGTGGTAAATGTTAATTTTGAAAAAAAGGGGGAGGGGTCTGAAATCAGACTTGTCCCTCCCCCGAAAAATTATGGCTGCTCAGGTATGCTAGATGTCAACTCTGACAGGTGCTACTGACATGGCTAAGACTGAATACTCATTTCATGCCCTTCTGATTAATACAACTAACTGTATGTGCATATAACTTCTTATTTCTAATATAGATTTAAACTCGTTGCTCTTGGTCCTATGCCTAGGAGCCTTGAACAATTGTTTATTTTTGCTTGTTTATAAAAATCAAATATGTATCTTTTTGGTCAAAGTTTTAACAGTTTGCTATTTTACCAACACTGATTTTTATGGTATATGTTTCCTGGAAATCGCATGGAAATTGAAATGTTGAACTTGGTAGACACCCTGAGAGAGTTCTAATTACATACATACAATTCAAATAAAAACTACTTTATCAAAATTTGGTCGCGCAATTGGCTTGTATGCCCAAATCTAAATCAAATCATTCTATTTGGTTTGATGTTCTGGAAATCGTGCCGCTACAAAGCACAAAACAACTCGCATCCAATAGAGGGTTAATTTATGATATTTTCCAGTTCCGATACTAATTTTGTTTATAGCTCATGTAAGCATGTCTCATAATTATTAAAAAAGCAAATGGAATCTAACCTATAAGAAAATAATAAATATTACAAGGTAGATTAGGAGAGAAACATGCCATTTGAATGTCATAAACCACAAAAAATATTTACAGATAATGTGAAAATTTAATATACTCGTATATACAATGGTACTTATGTAATATCAAATAGGGAGCCCACGAGTACAAACCTACAAAATCTATTCAAACGATTATTCAGAAATCCAGAGCACGTTCTTTTGACATCACATCTACTTGATGCAAATTCAATGAACATTTCTGCATTCAAACTTTAAAAAATTAGTATCAAATTATATATAATATGCAACTGAATTTGCAAATAGACTGATTAGAAAACTAAACAACAAAAGTAGTTGATATATGAATTAATTGTTAGAGAAATGTTTTAAAAAGGTCCATTCTAGAAAACAATAAGATCTGGATACTTAAATCATACAAAACATGTAGAATAGTTCAAACCACACGGTTTTCTTTAAATACTTAGGAAAAATAGTTTTAATCTACATTTATTTATAAGATTATGAAAATAATAAGCAGAACCCTTCTAGGTATTAAAGGCTGCTTCTATGAACAAATTTTTTTAATAAAAGAAATAAGGGAGTGTTGTTTTACTAGTGTTTCTAATTATATTGTACAAAGCAATAAAATATTTCAGATGCAATGCTTAGTTAATATATAAGTAGGTCACATTTGCAAATTTAAAGTCTATTACATAATTGTTCACTAAATTTTAGGATGCGTAAACATACTTATGCATAAAGTTCATTGTTAACAACATTAACAAATTTCCTTGCTTTAAAAAATCACTAGTAAAAATATGCCGTAGATATAGTTGAAAATAAAATGTGCTTTCATTCAAATAAATGTATCAGAAACAAAGAGATCACAGAGCTTTTACCATGAAATTGAGTACGTAGCATTTTGTCTTACCATTGTTCTATGACACAAATCAATAAATAAATGACGCAATCAGAATGAAAATAGAATTGTGTCACCTCGTCTTCTGCAGTTGTTGCATTTGGTTTTATTGTCAATTTATGTGCAGGGATTTGGAAAAAGATTAAAGACATGTTCAACAGGCAGGCTTAACAATTCGATATCGAGATGATTCGATCGTCAGTCGTGTAGTTCGCAGAGCACTTTGCTCTTCCATTAACGCCATCGGAGCATGTAGAAGATTTGTGAATTGAACGAAATCCTTCATGATGATATTCTCACAACAGATTTCAAATATGGCCACACTGCGACTTCAGATGGAGTCGTGCCATATCAAAATTAAGGAGGTGAACATTTCTCGTGTAATAGAACTTTTCCGAGAGCAACAGAAGGACACCGAGCACACAATTTGATTGTTACAAGCTAGTGGTGCAGCTCCATCTAAACGTAGAAAATATCTTGTTGCCATTGAATGCCTTATTAGATTGAAGCAAAGAGAGATAAGACACATGAAATTATCATGCAGGTTACAATGGAAACATTCGTCCTATAAATGTCACATTAATAAAGGAGGGATATGAAAAATAGTAGGTCAATATTGTTGTTTTTTCACTTTTAGGACCATTGTTTTTTGTATCTCTTCATTTCATTAAATGTCATTGAGTTTTGGTGCAATTCGTGAGCTAATGATGTATTAAAAATAAAATATAACATATTTCCTGAAATTTGACATTTTACGTAGATCATTTTAGCTATGTAAGTATATACACTGTTGTAATTACCATTACAAGAAAAATGCTACAGCCAATCTTATTGCTGAACGTTTTTAGAAACAGTAGAAGTTTTATGTTCACCAACATCAGTAGACTCCTCCTCGGCTCCATCACTAATCTGTAGCATTTGACGCAAGGCTTCATTTTCTTCAACTAACCGATCAATGAGATCTTGCATTTCATTAGCAATATGATCGCCTTCATTGTTAGTTTGTCCTACAACAGCAGCTAAATCAGTCACTTTGTCCATCAATCGACCAACAGACTCCTCATCTGTATAGCAGAGACGCGATAAGGCTTCCGAACCACCAGATCCTGCTGAGCCATTTGATAATGATTGCTCCATGTGATCCGATAGAGCTAATCGATGTTTCTGTAATAAACATAAGAATGTTATTTTTCTAGAAAAGTTTTGATCATAAAGTATAAGTTCACAATAATGCACTAAAAGACCATAACATTCGATAAGAAAGTCAAAAGAAACTCACTAAATACATAGTTGTCAAAATCAAGTACACAGCAGTGTTGTAATGATTATTCACTTGTATGGAAAGGCATTCAATATATGAACTAATTTCATCTAACAACGCATCACTACCCTGGGACAGGAAATTAAAATGTTTATTTTTCCAATTTATATAGGATTTTTGTATATGGACAATTTTTGACACAAAAAAACATAACGTTTCTTGGGAATTTTGAATGATATTTTGTACAGTTATTAAACTATTGTGTACTACTATGCCATTCACTGGAATTTAAAAGAAATCTATTCGATAGTTTCTTTTAATATTTTTGTTTCATTTTTGGCTATAATAAAACCATATTTCCCAAAACGAAATATAAATACATGATAAAGTAAACAAAGAAGTGTTTATAATATATCTACCAAAAATTATTAACTTCTATTATTATTTATCTGCAAAATTAAAAAAAGGGGAGGGTGGGGAGAAAGAACAGAAGGAGGGGGTAGAAAGAAAGGAAAATGGAGGGGGAAGAAGGAAGAGGTGGTTTAAAATTAGACTTGTCCCCCCTAAAAATTATAGCTGCTCAGGTGTGCCCAAATAAAACTTAATCTTAATCCGGTTGCTTTTATATTTCCATAAAATACAAAATGATTACTGAATATTTTTTAGTGTAATTCTCATTTTGAATTTTATGGACATATAAAAGCAACCGGATTAAGATTAAGTTCTATTTAGCAAATTATAAATATACCCGCACAATACCTCAAATTATATATACCTGTGTTCGATATTTATTCATAATTAGCTCCAGTGCTGCCTGGTGTTCATCCAAAGCATTCTGCAGAGCTTCGTTTTCCTGATGCAACTGTTCAAGCTGTTTATTTTCTGCAGCTATGCATAAAACCAATTGTCCTCTTGGACGCGAAGGAACTTTGCGTGCTAAATCTGATAATGAAAGCACTTCTTCTTGATACTGTTAAAATAATAAATGCAATCTTATAAACATAAAAATAAAATCCAATTTCACAGTAAATTACAATACAAATAATTTTCAACTGTAGAATCAGAGAGTAACTTTTTTTTAATTTTGTCGACAAAAAACTTGGACGCTATAGCAGTAAGCAGTAGATATGACAATCTAATTGCTGAAGGTCATGATGAATGGGAAGTCTTCAAAACTTCAACAACAGAGATGGTTCAGGAAACAGTGCCAAAAAGGTCAAGCACAACAGTCAGAGAGAAATGAATTACAAATGACATTTTAGAATGAATGGAACAAAGACGTCCTGTGACAGGAAACAATGAAGAAGCATATTGATAAGATGATAAAGAACCTTAGATATGCCAATGACATTGTCTTGCGGAAACACAAGATCTACAAGCACTGCTGAACAAGGTAGTTGATATCAGTGCAGAATACGGGTTAAACATCAACTCGGATAAAATCTTCTGCATGGTCATGAGCAAAACAAAAGAGGAAGGATGCAAGTTACAAAGATATCAAACAAGTAGTACATAAGTTTCAATTACCTCAGAAGTTGTTTCACAAATGCAAGTTTGAGATCAGGAGAAGAATTGGCTTGGCTTGAGAGATCGTACTACTCCTATCTCTCTTAAACGACGTCTCCTAAACTGTTACGTTATGTTGACCTAAACATGACTAAATCTGATGTTGGCCGTTTGCAAGCTGCAGAAATGTGGTTTCTCAGACGCATGCTCCCGGTGCCACATACTGCACACAAGACAAATGAAAGTGTTTTACAGAGGGCAGGAACAAAAAGATCGCTGATTCATACTATAAGAACAAGACAAGCAGGTGTCTTCGGACATGTCACGAGAAAAGGTGGAATTGAGATATTGGCTATGACTGGCAGGATTCTTGGTAAAAGGGGTACAGGTCGACCTTGCGAGAACTTTATTAGCTGTTGATTCATTCAGAAAAGAGGATGACTGTGGATAGAAATGTTTGGCAAACCATGATCTCTAACCCTCTGTTCGAACAGGGAACCTGATGATGATGATCTCTTACACCCAACATTATCAAATTATTTGCTTTCATAAATAAAATCATAGCTAACTGGTCAGGCAGATTTTTTCACCTGCTACAGATACCACGTAACCCTGTACTACCTGCTGCGGGTCGAGTAATTACCAACTAAACGGGTTCCCTCTATCAGATCTCTGGTGAGGGGGGTGGCTAGCAATCCCCACAGGATTAAAGGCAAAACCCGCTGTGAGCCAACGGACAGCTAGCTAGAGATGGCATCGCAATAAAATATTCGGTAGAAGCAATTGCAAACCACTATAGCTTTCCAGCTAAAACACCTAAAATGATAATGAACGGCAATCGAAACAAACACAATGGTTAATGGGGCCAGTCAGATTCAACTGGATGGAACGTCGTCCGGAAGGAAAAAATATAATTAGCAGGTAAGATCCGATCGTCAGCAAGCTACTGCGAAACACAAGAGAAATCGAGAAAAGAAAAATCTGCTTAATATTGGAACCTGGAATGTTCGTACAATGAATGAAACAGGCAAACTTCATGCTCTGATCAAAGAGCTAAAGCACCTTAGTCTTGACATAGTTGGTATCTCGGAAACTACATAGATGAAATGGCAGTGGACTATCATATTCAGCGGAACTAAAGAAAGACTGGCCAAAGAGGAGTTGATCTGATTGTCAGAGGAAAAACAAAAACTCATTAGTTCCAACCCGGTTAGCGACCGCACTGTGAACGCCTGTGTGGGACATAACAACAACAACACCAACCGCATTCTTACTGCCAAATTCAATACCAAACCTTAATCCAGGTCTATGCTGCTACTAACACTTATGATGAAGAGACCTCTATTGCTTTCTATGATAAATTACAGTCCATTGTTGAACAAGTCAAATACAATGAGATCTGAATTATGATAGGAGATTTCAATGCCAAAGCAGGGGAATGCATGGAGCCGACTGATGGCATTGGACGCTATGGCATTGGAACGCGAAATGAAAATAAACAAAGGTTAGTTGATTTCTGTACAGCAAACAAGCTAACTGTTATGAATACTCAATTCGAATACCACAAGCGACAAGGATATACATGGGTTTCACTAGACAATCAAACAAGAAACCAGATTGATTATATTATAATATCCAACAATAGACACAGCACCATACTCGATGCCTGCAGCAAAATAGGAGACGACTGTGACTATGACTACAAACTTGTTGCAGCAAAACCTAGCATGAAATTCCAGCAGATAAAGAAATCAATAGAACATTTCAACCTTGGCAAACTGACTCACCCAAATATTTGCCCCCGTTTGAAACCAAGCATTTACAATGGATGAGCAGGAAACAAGAAACCCAAATGAAATCTGGCAGAGCTATGTTTCAACTAGGTATGTATTAAAAATATTACCACTAAGATCTTAGGACAAGCTGAAAGAAATGTTTAGAAAGATTGTGACACGCTCACCGAACCATTAGAAGTTTTAAATAGTTGAAAAGAGTATCGTACAGAGCTTTTCCATAAACCAGCAGAATACTATTACCACATTACAATCCCAGTCACCATCGAGAAGGAACCAGCTCATCTGCTCTCAGAAGTGCAAAATGCCACCAAGAAACTCTAACATAACAAATAGGTAGGACTAGACGATATCCCAGCAGAGCTCATTAAATGCTCAGGTGACTTAGAAAACAAAAACCTTTCACAATCTCTGTGTGCAGATCTGAAATAGAGAACAGTGGCCCGATACTTGGAAAGAACAAAAATTTGGTGTGCTCCACAAAGTAGGCAATCCGAAAGACTGTGGTAATTACCGCACTATAGCGTTAAATATTTTGCTGGACCGCATGAAGCGAAAGATTGACAGAGAACTCCCAGATAATAATCTGAGTTCCGAGCAGGAAAAGGTACCTCAAACATGCTGGAAAATCTGCAATCTGTGATTGAAAATATGGAGCCATCGTCACCTTCATTGACTATAGCAAAGCATTTGAGAGCGTTAGCCACAATCAACTCTGGAAAATCTTATCAATGCTTGGCTGCACAACTCATATTATCAAAAGGCACTCTATCATAACCAAAACCGAAAACGACAAAGGTGTACGTCGGGGATGTATCTCAGCACCCCATCTTTTTTATATGTACACTGAACAGTTTATGAAAGAAGCAGAAATTGAAGAGTTTGGCATAAAGATTGGTGGAAAGCAACTCAAAAGTGCTATGTATACCGACGATACAGCTTTGATTGCAAAAAATCAGAAAGAGATGCAGGACATGATTGATCAAGTAAATAATGCTGAAAAGAGGCGTCTCCTAAAATTATACGAATTGGAACAGAGATATCAACAAATGGATGGGGAGACCATTGATGAAGTGGATAGGTTCAAATACCTAGGATCGCTCAAGAAGAATGATGGAAGCTGCCTGATGGACGTGAGTACGAGAATTGGCATGGTAAAAACAAAAATGAGCGAAATGACTGTATCAGGAAGGACCGTGCACTGGTCACTCAGTTAAAAGTTAGGTTGGTGAGGACCCTGATTTTGGCCAATAATCTCCTATGTGCCAAAACCTTAAACCTGGCTGATCAAAGGCTTATTAATGGAATAGAGATGTGAATTTGGAGACGGCTTCTGAGAATCAGTTACAAAGAGCACAGAACATATGCTAGCATTTTTGAAGAGCTAAGAACATCACCCCTCCTGTAAAGACGCATTCGAAAAAGGAAACCACCCTTCTATGGACACAAATGTAGAGGAGGGGGTTGCAACCTCACAAGAGCATTCTGCAAGACAAAATGGAAGGTACACGTCGAAGAGGTAGACCAAAGACCAGTATCTTGAAAACATCAGAAAATAGTCTGGACTGAGTATGGATTTAGTCAACTCTACAACAAAGGATCGCAAAGCTTGGTGGATAATTTCAAATTGGTCTGCCGAAGCTCAGCAATGAGCACGCTGTCATCATCATCATCATCAACTGATTTTGGTATCTATACTAATGGACCTGACATTTAAACATACCACACTTCAGCTTCAATTGCTTCAACTTTATTCGTTTGGTAGAGACTGATCGCTTGTACGATTTTTATTATTTTAGCTTATATTAGATGCACCGTGACTGAATTCCACTTAATATTTGAAGGGGGTTATGCCAAGATTGGGTTTTTTTCTTGTTTCCTTGAATTGAGCACAATATGAAGGGTTTCCTATAATTTGCATATAATTAGTTTTTACTGTGTATGGTTACTCAATTAAACTGTGAAGAAGAAAAATAGCACAATGTAAGGCAAAACAATATTTACTGACTATGTATTAGATGATTATATTAACCCATGGAAGATACCGTTTTAATTATAAGTATTGGCTAAGAGGGCCCGGAGTTGTCACCCTAAAAAATCATACTTCCGATGGTTCGATTGGGCTGAAATTTGGTACACAATTACCTTAAAATCGACAAAAATTTCTTTGAAAAAATCGATTAAGGAACCGATGACGTCATGGGAGCGTCAAAATTAAAATGTGTCCCATTTACTTCAAATTTGGTGTGTAGGTCCTCTAGGGACCAGGTAATATAAATCCGTAAAAGAAATTTTAAAAATATTGAATATCGATTTTTTTTCACTAAAAAGTTATTTTTGGCCAAAATCAACTAAATGGCTATAAAATCCAAACCAAATAGCCTATCTTGCTCAAATTTAAAATTTGGAATTAGGAAGGCATTAAAATTAATGCTCACTTTTATGGTTAGTGGTCTATTAGGCCAACCATACTAGGGCAGCAGGTCCCTAAAATTGATTTTTTTCTTAAATGAATTCTTCACATGTAAATGGTTGTAATTGACTAGTTAATGGTTATGTTATTTCTAGTGATTTTCGAATAATTTTATGGTTTAAAATTGAAAATGAGAAAAATCCTTTTTAATGAATTAGCCCAGTCTGGACCCAAAATCAGTGGACCTCAAATTCTGACTTTGGAAAAAGTTATGACCGTTTTACTTAGTACCTAATTACACATGAGATAAAAATAGATATGACAAATATGAAGCATAGGTATCAATGAATTATTCATACTTTATGAGTCAAAATTAAATTTCAATATTTTTCCATTTAAATATAAATGACTTTTTGACACAAAAATTCCATAACTTTTTTGGAGCAATATTTTTTAAAATTTGAAGCATAATTTAAAAAATTAAGCTTATGATTTTTGGCCTCAGGTTGAACACAAAAGCCAAGAATATATCTTCAACAGGCGTTTACAATATATCTACGAAATATCAACCAATTCTATGATTATTTGGCTTTAGAATTGACATTTTGCGAAAAGCAGGTTTTTTTTCATAGGGCCGTCACTTGAACCTAAGGGTTCGAATCCTAAAAATATGCACTAAAAAGATAATATTGTTTAAGCATGCCAAAATATATTTTAACCGATTGAGTCATTTTCTGACAATTCTAAGATCAGACTACAGGGACGGTGACAACCCCCTCCCCCATTGGCCACAAAGAGTAAATATTAAATCTATAACTTCATGAAAAAGAATGGGTAGTTCTGCACATTATCCAACATAGAATATCCCTATGAAATAAAGATTACAACTTTTGACAAATATGAATACATAAAAAGTACCTGCCGCATATTGTCAAATCTTGTTTGCATTTTTGAAGACTGTGCTAAAAGAGTATCAACTTCCTCATCACGTGCTCGAATTCTGTTGGCTAACAATCGAGCCTCGTTCAAAACTTTATCTAAACTACACTTCATGGATCTAAAAAAAACAATAGTCATAATTTGGAATAGATAGCAAAATGTATGAATTGTTGAAGTTATCATTGCATACAAAAGAAAACAATTAAATAAGTAGTTTAACATGTGTAGCCCATTGCTATTTCTTGAGCCGTTTAATAAATTGTGATTTTCAACTTGCTCATGAATAGAGACAAATTTCATGTTTTGACCTCATTCTTCATCATGCCTCAGTTAACGTATGACCAATGAATTAGCATTGTTGCACTGCATGATGAAGGTGACAAGACTTCTTTGGATCTGACTAGGTTTGGTGCAGATAAACAAACAGTCTACCACTTACTAGAAAAACTTCAAAATGTGGGTTCAGTTGACAATCTTCCTCATAGAGCACACCCTAAGCTGTCTACTGAACATCAAGACAGAGCTCTGATATGAATGTCAGCATAAGATCCACATATGGTTGCCAGAGAATTGAAACAGTGCTGGAGTGTGGAGCACAAAGTTAATGCTTTTGTGAGGATAGACTCAACAAAACTGGATTGGTAGGTCACTAAGAAGAAACCTCATGCCATCATCAAACACATTTGAATCAGGATCGCTAGTATCAACAGTGGACAGTTGAATAATGGCAAATTTGTCTTTTCTCTGATGAAAGTCCAATTCACTTCATCCAGTCTCTACAATGGCACTATTTACCACACAAAGGAGGTACTGCTATGCTGGCCCAGCACATTCGACCAACAGTTCACTCCTTTGGAGGAAAAGTTGATATCTAGGGTGGTTTCTCAGGACATGGATGGTGAATTTTAATGCAGAAATGTGGGACTGTGAATACTGAAGTGTGCACCTCAAAGTGTGTCTATTTGCATGTATAATTAGTGGGTTTGTGTGTGTATCTATAAATAGTGTGTGTGCACAGACATTATTTGCTTTCATGTGCATGTGTATTTCAAAATAATTAATGCAATTCATTATATTCATCACAATGAAATCTGACAAAATTCATCTGTGACTTTTTCGATATAGTCCCCATGTACTATATTGAAAAAGTCACAGATAAACCTGCTTAAACTTTTGAAGTAAATTTAACTCATCTTTTATCAAAATTTTAAAGAGAACACTATTATCAGTTTTTTAAATTACTGTAACTTTTTTATTAATAAATTATCATGATATCAACTATGCAAACATTTATTAGATGACATTTTTCCAGTTAAAATTTAAATATATAATACCAACTGTAAACATAGATAATTAGAGATAACAAAGTAAGGCCACATATCTCCCCACTACTTGTGGATTACATCCTGCACATCATCGAATCCATATTGCCTTGTTTTGGCAATTGTTTGGGAAGATTTTCTTTACTCTGTTGTGCATCAGTTTCCCTTTGTTGTTCCTGTTATTCTTGGACTGCATTATCATCATTTTGCTGATTTAAAGATGAGAGTTGAGAGTTACTTGCAAGCACAAGTTCATTGTTGTCATCCATCAACCAAGACATGTTTATACTTTTTGACATTACAAACATCATTTCTTTTGAGAACTGGTCATTGGACATTTGTATCTTCTCTCCCTGAGAATGTTTTTGAAACAATTGGTACTCTGAGTCTTCTTCCAAAGAAATGTTCAGCTGGTGATTTTCCATTTCTTGTCATTGCTGCTCAACACTTTGCATTGAAGATAAGTTTTGAAATCCACTCAATAATCTGACCCTTGATAATCCGACTCTCGTATAATCAGACTAGAATTAGAAGGGAACCAACTGTTACCTATACAATTACACTATAACATTTCTTGTTAATCCGCCCTTCATAATCCGACTCCGACTATAAATCTGCAGAAAATTTTATAAAACAGTATGTACATATTTACATCTCGATAATCTGACTAGGGTGGGTTTTTTTGGTATCATAATTCCTCTACTAGCATAGTTCATTTTTACTATATAGTGTACTTGACATAGTATAGGTACTTAAG
>JAUYWI010098131.1:0-11736 GCA_034780595.1 Parotoplana pacifica | reverse complement strand
CCGTTTGATCATCCAAAACAATGGTGCTTACTTGTGACTTTAATCTGTAAATTGTATCTTGTAAATTTCTATGTTTGCTAATTGTAATAATGTATAAATAAATGATTTATATCTTTCCAAAAAAATTATGGGATGACCTATGTAAGTATATAACTACTACAGGCGCGTAGGAAACACTTCAGAGGCTCAGAGTCGCAAATTTATGAAAAGGGCACATTTAATATAAAAAAGCATTTTCTAAAAAAACACGTAATCAAGCTACCATATATTTTTAATCTTGATAATAACTTTTGTCTTTTTATATGGATAAATTTGATAAATCTTGTATTTACTTATTCATACTGTTTAAATATTAACTTTTTATATTTGGTGTGTGTTAATATTGATTATTCTATTACTTATCATAATTGTCTTTTTGGTCTACATACAGATCAGCAGACACAAGAAACTGTTGCTTTGTCGATGTTACATACAGAGCACCCAGCGATCTTTTTTTACTGATAATACAGAAGCTCTAGCTAGGCTTTCTAGGGGAAGGCAACAGGATCCGCTTTTATTTAAGATGGCTTCTTTAGTTTTAGCAAATTCAAATTCCATGATCTTGTATGTATTTACCGCGGACAACGAAATCGAGTTTAAATTTAATGTTTACATTTATTATTTAAACAATTTCGTTATCCTCGGTATTTACTCTAAAAAATACAATAGGTAAAGTGGACAGCTTCTCTCACATCTAGCATCAGTGCCCTGAGTCGAACTTTTACGCTATACGATGGCGGTAGAAGGTGTCCACACAAAGTCTTGAACATTACTTTGAATAAAATCTGGCAGAACTCAAAAAGTGTCTATAATTAACTATATTACCGTAATTACTGGGTTTTTTTAGAAGGTTTTATAATTAATTAGTATGTGTTACTTTTGATCCTGAATTGTCTCTGTACCCTCCCTCTTCTCTGGAGTGTCTTTCCTGCCCAGAGAAGAGGAAGGGTACAGAGACAATAAAATTGAAATAAAGTAGAGAAAATACAAAAAGTCATCTCGCACTCTCCTCTGGGCAGGGAAGGCACTCCAGAGAATCCAAAATCATAGACTAAACTTTATCCAAACAATCTTTTTACTCAGTGGTTTTTATCTAAATTTAATCATATTAACTTTTAATTAATAATGAAAATTAGCAAACATCATAATTTTGTTATTAAAGTCTAACGTTTATTTTAAAGAAATAAGTGTCGAACAATTTTGATAATATTATTTCTAGTACTCAACTACATAAAATCCCATAAAAGTATTTTCATTAAAATGGCTTATTTTTGAATATAGCAAACGATACCTTCAATTAAACTAAGATTTGGAATACCATTCATATTATATAAATAGAATATATCACTTTAAATTATTAAGAATGACAAATTGCTTTTAAATAGCAAATTAGGCATATTTTATTTAGTTTTAAACTGTTACGGATAGAGTAAAGTATAAATAACATAATTTTTGACAAAAATTGATCAGTCTACCTGAAAATATGAAAACGTGAATTACAAGAGTTGAATTATTAAATATGTAGGACTTTTTCCCCAATAGAATTAGATATATTGAATTATTTTAATAAAAATGTTCTTTTTTCCTGATTTTTTTTGGTGAAGTCTAGGGCCAACTCAACTGGATCCAAAAGCAAAAATTGATATAGCATTTGCAATTTTGACAAAGTTTGGTGCTTTTATCATTTTTTTGTAACTAAATTACCCTTTTTCCAACTAAACCAGCTAACTAAGAAAACAGGTACCAAAAGTAACATACCTATACTAATTTATTGCAAAATCTTCTTAAGAGCACACCTTTTAATATACTTTAACTTTATGGGGGCGTAAAG
The DNA here is from genome assembly GCA_034780595.1 of Parotoplana pacifica. Lineage (NCBI taxonomy): Eukaryota > Metazoa > Platyhelminthes > Proseriata > Otoplanidae > Parotoplana > Parotoplana pacifica. The sequence goes on along the minus strand of JAUYWI010098131.1, from coordinate 9,866 downwards.
ATACTCTCGACCCCGTTGACCCCCTGCTCCATGTTGAATCATAGTTTGCATTACCTGCATTGGTTTTGTTTTGGAAATATATCAAATCTACACAGAGTAATTATTATATATTTTTATATCTATTATTCCTCTAGGTGTAAAATTTAACTGTATTAGAGCCATATATGCCAGAAGCTCTACAGTTTGAGCAAATTATGTTTATAGTGTCTACTCACTTCAGTGAAAACCTTAATTATATGTCTCGTATATACCTACTTAAAAGCTAACAAATAGTTAAATTTTACAAGTAGGGCAATAAAAAGTATAATGGACTATAGATTTGACATATTTTCAAAACAAAACAAAACTAATGCGGGTATTTCCCCCTATACTGGTAAGTCGGCCAACTGATGGTTTGCTTAAGAAATTTTTCTTGTTGATCAAGGTAATAGCTATAAAAAGGTTTATATCACAATGTGGTAGTACCTAAGAATAAATTGTTCGTTTTTCTAAATAGTGTAAGAAAGAAAGACGCTTTTGCCTTAACACATGGCACTACTGCCGTTGGTCCAGTAATCTGTCCAGTTAACAAAGCCAGTCCAACTTGCGAAATATCTGTCTTTGATTGGTCCAGGAAATACTAAAACAAAGGTTACAAAGCAAAATTCGAAATGTTTACCCCATATTGTACATAATCTATTCTTCTAGTTGGCTTAGATCAGAATGTCAATATTTTAAAAATGTTATATTTTAGCATTTCTGTTTGCTTCATTGGCAATGAAACAATTCAAAGGGAAAAGCATTCAAAAGTGGAAGCCATCTGACGGAGTGAGTTTATCATCAACATATTTTGTTATTCTTAAATAGATTAGAGGTATCTATTATTCCGACGTTATAAAATACTGTCAGTTTTTTTCACCTGCTACAGGTACCCCGTAATCCTGTACTAGCTGCTGTCGGTCGGGTAATCGGCGACTAAACCGGTTTCCCCATCAGATCTGTGGTGAGGAGGGTGGCTAGCAACCCCACAGGATTAAACGCAAGACTTGTTTTAAGGGCGGATGAGCTCCACTGTGAGCCAACGGACCATCTGGAAGCTAGATGGTGTCTTAATAAAAACACTCGGTAGAAGGCAATTGCAAACCATTATAGCTTTCCTGCTAAAACACCCACATGAAATATGAACCGCAATCGAAACAAACACAACGATGTTAATGGGGCCATTCAGAATCAACTGTATGGACCCTCGTTACGGTAGGAAAACCTATGATCATCAGGTAGGATCCGACAGTCAGCAAGTTACTGCGGAACATAAGAGAAATCGAGAAATGAAAAAGAAAAATCTGCTTAATATTATAACCTGTACTGTTCGTACAATGAAGGAAACATGCAAACTTCATGCTCTGACCTAGTTGGTATCTCGAAAACTAGACGGAATGGCAGTGGACAATTCGACTGTCTTGACAGAGGAACTGAAGAAAAGAATGACTGGCCAATGCAAAAGTCGCCTTGATTGTCAAAGAAAAGTATCATTAGTTTCAACCAACATTCTTACTGCCAAATTCATTACCAAACCTTTCCCAATTTCCTTAATCCAGGTCTATACTCCTACTAACACTCATGATGAATAGACCTCCATTGCTTTTTATGAGAAATTACAGTTCGTTGTTGAACAAGTCAAATCCAATGAGACTTGCATTATGATAGAAAATTTCAAAGCCAAAGTAGGCGAAGGCATGGAGTCGACTGGTGGCATTTGATGCTACGGTCTTGGAACGCAAAATTAAAATGGACAAAGGTTTGTTGATTTCTGTACAACGAACAAGCTAACTGTCATGAATACTCAATACGAACACCACAAGCAACAACGATATACATGGGTTTCGCTAGAAAATCAAACAAAGAAAACCGATTGATTATATTATAATATCCAACAATAAACGCAGCACCATACTCGATGCTTGCAGCAAAACAGGAGTGACCCTGATCACAAACCTGTTGGAGCAACACTGTGCTTGAAATTCCATCAGACAAAGAAAAAGAAACCAATAGAACGTTTCCATCTTGGCCAACTTAATAACCCAAATACCCGCGCCCAATTTGAAATTGAAACAAATTAAGCATTTACAATGGATAAGCAGGAAACAAAATACTCAAATGAAATCTGGCAAAGCTATCCTTCAACTATTTTGCCAGTAAGATCTTAGGACAGGCTGAAAGACCAAGAAGGGCAGATAGTTGGATAGGTTGAGTAACCTTGAAACTCAATCAAGGGAGAAGAGATACCCGCAAACACAAACAAAATGAAAATATAAAGAACTCGATAAGAAAATACAGAAAACTCTAAGGAGGATCAGAAAGCCTGGCTGGAACTAGAATGTTCTATGATTGATGAATGTGACAGACTACACGAAGGAAAAGCCATGTTTAGGAATATTGCCTCTAAAGAAAAGTGACTTCAATGGAAAACAAAGTGCTATCAATAAGAAAGATATTGACACGTTCATTGAACCATTAGAGTATGTTGCAAAGCTTTTCAATAAACCACATTACAATCTCAGTCACCACCGAGAAGGGACGGGCTCCTCTTCTCTCAGAAGTCCAAAATGAAATCAAGAAACTCCAGCAAAACTCATCAAATGCTCAGTTGACTTGGCAACCAAAACCCTTTATAATCTCTGTGTGCAGATCTGGAATATAGAACAATGGCCCGATGCTAGGAAAGAACAAGAATTTGTTGTGCTACACAAAGTAGGTAATTCGTACTATAGCGCTCATACCACATACCAGCAAAGTTTTGTTAGATATTTTGCTTAACCGCATGACTGACTGTGGATTTAGTGAACTCTACAACTAAGGATCGCAATGCTTGTCGGATTATTTCAAATGGGTTGGCTGAAGCATGCCGTCATTATTATCAGCCTACATTTAACAATCATTTACAACAAAATAATATCGAAATAACATTAATATTTATATTGATGACATTTATTATTAGGTAGGTACCTGCCTAATGTTCTTCAACTAATTGTTCTGTTCTCTCGTCAACATACGAGTATACAGTTTCATATGATTGGAATGACGAAAACATTTTAAGTAGCTTACTATTTGAAGTTTGAGAATATATTGACTATTATCATCATACGGTTCTAATTTCGCTAAATTTCTATACTTTTTACATAACATAGTGTTGCTGTCACTAAATAATATTTGATAGTAGTTTATTTGACTGACGATCCATACCTAGAGTTTGATCGTAGATTCAAATCTGCTCATATTGAATTGATTTTAGAATGAGTTTAGATTTCCAGACCCCGTTTAGATTGCAAATGGGAATCTGTATGTTGGAGGCATAATTAGAATATATGCATATCTATATAATTTAATATCTATGGTTGGAGGCTAAACTAAATTATTATTTTTAAAATTTGCCCGAGACTGAGTTCATTACCCCTCTTCACTAGCCTAATCCAATAGATATGAAAAGTGCTAATATACGTACAAATTTTTCTTTTTAGGGTTTTGATGAACATGTTGTTAGCACTGCAGCAGAATGGGCAATGGCGGCTTCAATTTTAATCTATCTAATCAGTTTTATTTCAGAATTTCAAACAATAAAGATGAGATGCCCAGCACTAATATATATCACACCATTATTGGACGAGTCAGCTAATGAAGAATATTCATAAAATATATGCAAATCTGTGGATCCGAAACATCGTGACAATTAGAGTCCAAAATACGTACCTAAGTGCTCTTTTTATAAACTTTCATGATACCTATGTTGTCCCTAATCAGTTTTTTTGGAATGGCAATCACTACTACAGTAATCTGTGATATCATTTATGTATTATAGAACTTACCGTAAACAGGTGGGACTGAAAACATAATTGTTAAGTTGGGAAATTACTTCATGTTTATAAAAACTATACAGTTAAAACAGAAATATATATACAAATTTGATAAATGCATAATGACAGTAAGAAATGATTACTTCAATGCAAAATTATAAAACTATAAACATAACATTAAACAAACCTGCAATATAATTAATAACATGATTAAAGAGAAAAACATAACCCGAAAATTAAACATTTTAAAACCTAGACACAATTTATATTAACAATGAATCAATTGCTGATGAGCTGAATAGGTATTTCTCCAATATTTGTAATAACTGAAGTAAAAATAAAATACGAAAGAAACATACTTCCAAAATTATTGTTCCTTAAACCACCCTTAACAGAAGAAATTGAAAAATGTTAAATATTTACCAATTAAAAAAGCATAGGGTATAGATCAAATACCGGTATTTACTATTAACTCAATAAACAGATACTTAATATTTAATTTTTTACTGGTAAAAAGGATAATCCTAGCAATTATAGACCACTATGTATTAACCAATATATATCATGCTTCAGATTGCGTGTAGAACAAGATACACATGATTACATAGCTTTGATTTGATCTAGAAGGGATGTTGAATCCATATTTATATTTTTAAATATATTTTGGTTGGATTACATTCATTACTATGATGTTAGTACTGTCAAAGGCTTGACAGATATTATTTTTATTTCTTATTTTGATTGTTTGCTGCAGTAAAGATTATATTCAACATTTTGAAAAATGTATTAAAATAAGAATTAACGAATTTTTACAAAAAAATTTATGGCGCATAATTTGGCTTCAGAAAAAAGCATTCAACTTTTGATGCAATAACTGTATTAACCAATGATTTATAAGAAAAATTAGATAATAAAAACAATAACATTATTCTTAGACCAATATTCTTAAAACAATAGCTAAAAACAATAACTATGTATATTTTTAGACCTTAAAAAACATTCAATACTGTTATTTATAAAATATAATTCCATAAGTTGTATTGGAATAAGAGGTAAATCATTAGTTATTTAACAATTATGTATCAATCGATATACAGAAATAGATAAACTAAAGATTAATTGTGGTGTGCCACAAGGTCGGAAACTGTCACCCCTATTCTACTTGTTATATACAGTATGTTTCATAAGTTACGACATATTATAAAAAGAACTAATTTTAGAAAACAGTCATTTCCAATAGTTCTTTATTGCATTCTTTGAGATTATCATGTCTATGCACGAATGCTGCACGAGTTGTGTAGAGAATTTTATATTTTATTTATCTGAGGAGAATCTGCATTTCCTTGATTACTGTTTCAAAAGACAACCAAAAACTTGATTCAAAACGTTGATTAAGTTGATAGTCATTTTCAACTGACTTGCAGTTAAACACTTTATTTCTCATTTCTTTCATCACAAGACCATGTTGAGTCTGTTCTTCTATTTCTAATTTTGGACAAATATTATTTAAAAATTTTGCAGTCACAGTCAAAATGAATATATATATATTAATGTATATTAATAATAGATGTGTGAAAAAACATGAATGTTGTTTAAAATAGTTTGTGGTATTCATTTAGGTACAGATATGACGGCACCAATTCAAGGTGAAGCCATCTTGTTCTATTAATAAAGAAAATGAAGTTGGACATATGTACATATATTTATTTTGACTGTGACTGCAAATTTTTAAATAATCTTTGTCCAAAATTAGAAATGGAAGAACTAACTCAACCTGGTCCTGTGATGAAAGAAATGAGGGATAAAGTGTTTAACTGCAAGTCAGTTGAAAATGACTATCAAGAAAATGGTTAATGTAATTTTTGACTTCTTATAGTCTATCTTATTGTTAATGTTAATGTTAATATTAAGTCTTAATGTTAATGATTAAAATAATAATGAATCAATTTATTTTTTTATATAAATAAATATAGCTCAAATAGACATAGTTAAATATATCTTTTTATTATTAGTATTATATCAATGAATTTAAGAAACGGATATTTTGGGAAAATTTAATTCACACTATGAAGTAATGAATTTCATTATTGCACACTACAATAATCTGCTTTTACGGAGAAAATAAAACATGCATAAAAATCGGAAATAAACTTTACTTACATTGTAAACCAATTATTATAATCAATGAACATGTGCATAAAAAGTTCATAGCTGCTCATTTCATAGCCTTTTCAGTTGCACAAAACTTAATCATATGCATCAACTTATAAGTCATTGGGTTTTACACACAATCGCATGCGTCTATAAGTCCAATTAGTGGTTTTTCGTAAAGTTTGCATAGGAACTTTCAAATTCATAATTATTTTCAGGTTTACTTTGTTTTGTGCATTCCTTTGCAACAGTTCTGGGATTTAAGTATACCCCTAAAGAGCAGGTCAGGGCTGCGTGCCGGACAAGGAGTAGGTCCAAATTTGTTAACCCAGCGATTGTGGAAGGTGTTTGATAATAAAGTACGAGTTGCTACAACGGTATGTGCTGGAACACCATCTTGTTGAAAACGTGCTGATAATAAGATCTGTATTGCCTCAAGAGCTAGATTAAACTAATCTCTTAACATCTGGATGTATCTATCTTAACGGATGTAATCTTCCCATTTCTTTTTTGGCCTTTCACGCCTCCTCTTCCCCACTTCCATCTTTCTAACTATTTTACCCACATAGACCACCTCTCTCCTCACCACATGTTCTAACCACCGCAGTATTACCTCCTTCAATTTTCTTTTCAATTCTCCAATAACAATCCTCTCCTTCACCTTTTCATTTCCCACTTTGTCAAGTCTCGTCAGTCCTAAAGACCACATTAGCATATTCATCTTTGCCACCTGTATCTTTTCTTCCTGCCCTTTTGTAGTATTAAAAATCTTCATCCCATTCATCATTGTTGGTCTTATACATTTTACCTTTCACCTTGTCTGGAAGTTTTCTGTCATATATAGGACTAGTTATCATTTTCCATGCCTAAAGTGTTCTTAGTTTGTATCCATTTCTTCACCTCTTTCCAGATCTACAATCTGCCTGAACTGTTGAACCCAGGTATTTGAACTCCTCTAATGAATTGAGGTTTTCTCTATGTATTTTCACCTCATCATCCTTAAGGCCTGCTCTCAATCTCAAATACTCAATTTTCTGCCTGTTAATTCGCATTCCTCCGTCCTCCATTGCTGCTCTCCACATGTCTAGTCTATGTTCTACCTTTGCCACATCATCCACAAACAGCATATCTGATGATGCTTCTCTCTGGACTTTACCTTTCAGACAGTCTACTATCAAGGCAAAAAGTAATGGACTCAGTTCAAATCGTTTATGAAGTCCCACAGCTACCTCAAAGTCCTCCGACTCACCGGCAGTATAACTCACCTTTGTTGTACACCCTTTGTACATGGCTTGTATGAGTCTGATGTACTTCTCTTCTACTCCCTTCTTCTTCAAACAGTTCCACAGAGCATCCGGGTAGCCGAGTGTGTAGCACACTAACCTACAGATAAGAAAGTATCCGGTTCGAGCCCCGCATGTGAATCACTTTAAGTTACGGTTAGTAAGGTGGCGAAAATTCTCCGGGACTGGAAAACCCACCTCCGACCTGCAAGGTGTTCGAAAGGAGCCCGTCTTAGCCCAAGGACCGTGAAGAAGTTGTCACCAGCGATTAATATGTGCTGCCTCCCATGGTGATCGCGGTGGACATACTACTAAAAATAGTATTTGCAAAATAGCATATAAATAGCGGATCACAGTTAAAATGGCTCTTAGATACTGTGATAACAATACTCGATGTTGCAAGATGGATCACAGCTGATCCAAAGCCCGTAAACAACAACAGCAACAAAACCAAAAAAATCCGTTTTTGTTTCATTGAGAACTATTTGAAAAGTTTCAAACACATTTCATATATTCATATAACATTTGAAATGATTTGGTATCTTTTCGTGAGTAAATCCAGACGATACTCAAGGCATTTAGTAATACAACCAAATTACCTATTTTAATTTTTTTAGGAATCTTCTAAATACTAGAATCAATGCTAAATTTGAATATTTTACAACATAAGAAAAAGCAAACCTAATGCTATAACTTTTTCCCAAACTCTGAACCTTGGGCTTTATTTTTGTCATTCTTCATAAAATTTCGATTTCTTTTTATACCAAATATTACAGTTATAGTTTAAGGTTCAACAACTATTTGACTCACTACCTCGTTCCGAATTCTTAATCTTCCCGAAAGTCTTTGAAGCTCCCTCAATAGGAAAAGTTTACTAACTTTAAGGAAAATTGCATTTGATTTGGAGGAGTTCTTCTAGTGAGGGGCCTTGACAATTTAAGGAGGATTGTATGTATATTCGAGATGCTGTCTTTTTCAAACATTAAAAAAAATGGTTGTTTATATGCTTCGATTTATAATTAGGCTCTAATTGTGTGAATTTAAATCTTGTTACTATGGTACGTTCTGATAACATGGCACATCTAACTATAACCTATCCCTTTTAAAACTATTAATTGATTTAGAAATAAGAATCTAATAATGTTATTATAATATACATATAATAAAAATTAGTGGAGAAAGTTAAACTATTAAAATATATATTTAATTAATAACTTAATACACATTTAAAAATAGTACCTCACAGACCTACTATTTTCCCCATTTTCTTATTATGTAACCTATATATCCTATATATCGTATATTCCTACTAGTTTTCCTTTAGAAATTCTTTTTTTAGTTTTGTTTGCATAAGGTATTTTTTCATGACACAACATCATCCAACTCAAGTGTAATTGATGTAAATTGTAATTACTAAGCACATTCACTATGAATGCAGCCTGCAGGGAGATAAGTAATCCTGGCATTCTGAGCTGTCATTAGATAGTTTTTACTTTACAGTTCACTACTATGTACACTTATTGCAAAATTCATCAACCAAGAAATGTTACTCTCTGTTGACTTCTTGATATGAAATCTCAAGAAAGAAAATCCCCAAAGGAAAACTTCATGCAAGCAGATTGGCACAGGAACACAAAGTTATCCTTTTAGAATCTAATGATTGGCATTAGACATCTACTTTTCTTAAAGAATGTCAGGAAATATATGTAACTGGCACCTCATTTTTCAGCCACAACTTTCCTTACTATCAACAATTATAAAATACAAATGAAATAATAGATACTCTAATTCTTTGTTTTAGCAGTATCAAGATTGTCTTTGGATATTGGATACATTCTTAGTGAACAATTATGTTATACATTTTCTGACACAAGTTTGGATGATATATATGATAAAGTATACAACCAGTGGCAGTGAATTAGAAATCAAACAATAGTGATACTAACTAGACAATGATAGGTAGAACAGAAAATATCAAATTCTTCTAGTTCCAAAGCTTCAGTTCATACTAGGAAAATATGGTTAAAGATAGAAAAACTAAAGATAAAGTCATATTCAGGTTCCCCCTATTGATAAGTACTGATACAATGTTAGGCAATGAAATCTAATGATGGTTGTTTTAATTATCCACAATTGTTTTTACTCACAAAATGCTATTTATCCCTGAGAGAGACTTTTCCATCAATTAGAACATGTTTCAAGTTCATAGCACATCTCATCCACAAAACATACTCATTGTACTTAGAAGCCTTAAGGAGGTGAATTAAATTTCCCTATTACTCCAGGTCTTCTAAAGTCTATTGAAAATTACCATAGTAAATATCAAGCAAATAAATATACAATAAAGCAAAAGAGACTAAAAGTTGAAGAAAAGAAGAGCAAGCAAAATCAGATATAAATTTCAAATGAACTAGAAGTAAATTCTCAATTAGAAAAGAATAGATAAGAAATCAGACAAGCATTCAAATTATGTAATCAAGGGTTTCAAATATTATTACTAGATGCTTAATTTATAGGTCGTTTCATAATTAGTTTCGTTTTTTATTGATAGTAAAAACAATTTGTAAATTTTATAATTTGTAATTTAATAAAACATGTTTAA
>JAUYWI010098120.1:0-11738 GCA_034780595.1 Parotoplana pacifica | reverse complement strand
AAGTTAATCCCTCATTGAATAAATCATTGGTGAACTGTGGAACTAGTTATTGTTTGAAGGTGTTTAATTAACTATCTATTACTCTCTTTTCGTTTGTATCTAAATTATTTTGTAATGTTTTAATTTTTATTAGATATAGTTGTTTTAATTTCACATAACTAATGTAAACGTACCAAATTTAAGTCCTGACGATGTAAAAAGTTTACGAAACTAGTCGCAATTTTATGAATAAACATGGCCTTTTAAAAGAGTTTATTTAGATATGTAGATTTCGCACAATATAAATCCATGATTTATGAGAAGCATTATACAGCCCCGTGCAAAAGTGTCGCCGCACCCTTAAATTTTCACATTTTTAATGTTATTTTAAACAGGCACTGTGAGAAAATTATAAGGCCCACAAAGTTAAAATGTTCACACAACTTTCAACTTGATCATTGGATAGTTGTGTAGAATTTTTAACTTTGTTGGACATATACTTTTCTCACAGTGACTGTTAAAAATAACTGGAAAAATATGAAAATCTAAGGGGGCGCAACACTTTGCACGGTGCTGTGTATTGATTTTTTTAAAACGAAATTTTTATCTCAAGTTCCAAATATGCTTTTTACAGTTCCAGATGATGCAGTGGATACTGTGTGTCGAGATTTAGATTTAATTACTCCACAAACTACTCCAGACCTTCAGACTGCTGTTGAACCAAAAGAGCCATTTGTGGAACCTGATACCACTAAGCCAGCAGTTGAAGTAGACATGTCGGATCCGCAAGTGAAGATAGAAGAACCCACTGGTGTGTTGATCATTGCTGAGCCTGCTGTAAAGAATGAACTAGATACAGAACCTGAGATTGAAGTACAAGAAGAGCTATCTGTCGAGAAACACGTTGATGGCAGTCATCCGGTAGCAGATTTAGATGTTGCTGCTGATGTAAATATTTCAATAAATCAAGATTCAGTTCCTACGAAAGAAACTGAAGATGTACGGGTTGATGTAGTTCCTTCTGAAGAAGCTGAAGCTGATGATATTTCAAATGAATGTGAAGTTGATTCAGTTTCTGCCAAAGAAGCTGATAATATTCCTGAAGATACTTTAAAGGAACCTGAAGATATACAAGTGGATATAGTTCCTTCCAAAGAAACTGATGATACTTCAAATGAAGTTGATTCAGTTCCTGCTAAAGAAGCTGATGACACTTCAAATGATCCTGTAGATGTAAATGTTGGTTCAATTCCTGCAAAAGAATTTAGTGTTAGCGAATTAGATGAACAAGTGGATTTAGTTCCTTCCAAAGAAGCTGATGATACTTCAAATGAACCTGAAGTTGATTCAGTTCCTGCCAAGGAAGTTAATGATAAACATGAAGATACTTATAAAGAATCAGAAGATGTACAAATTGATTCAGTTCCCCCTAAAGAGGCTGATGACACTTCAAAGGATCCTGAAGATGTAAAAGTTGATTCAATTTCTGAAAAAGAATTTGATACTAACGAATTAGATGAAGAGGAGAAAACTGAAACGGTTGATGCTAAAGAATTTGACGTTGAAGGTGAAATCGAAGTTGTTGCCGCCAAAGAATTTGATGATGAGCACGAAGCTCATATAGAATCTATAGAACCAAAAGAACATTTGGATGAGTCTGACAGTACTGCAAGACCCGAAAAAGAAGTTGAAGAGGTTGATTTTGTGCAGCCCAAAACAGCTAAATTAGTCTATGATGACGAAAATAAATCTGATGTTGAAGACGAAGTCAGTCCAAAAGACAAAGAAAATGAACCTGTAGAAACAAACGATACTAAAGAAGAGCAACCTGAGTCAAATGATCAACCAGAATTTACTGACAAAGAAAATGAATCTACTAGTCAAGATGACAAGACGGAATCAATAGATCCTAAGGAACCAACTGACAAAGAAAATGAATCTACTAGTCAAGATGACAAGACGGAATCAACTGACAAAGAAAATGAATCTGTAGAAATAAATGATACTAAAGAAGAGCAACCTGAGTCAAATGATCAACCAGAATCCACTGACAAAGAAAATGAATCTACTAGTCAAGATGACAAGACGGAATCAATAGATCCTAAAGAACCAACTGACAAAGAAAATGAACCCGTAGAAACTTCGGATATTCAAGATCAAGACAAAGCAGAAGAATCTGAGCAACCTGAGATGAATGACCAACCAGTAAATAAACCTTCTGTTGAGGATAACGACAAAGAAAAGGAACCGGAAGAAACGACTGATACGCAAGATCAAGACAAACCAGAAACAAATGACAAGCCAGAAACAGCTGAGAATGTATCCGATACAACTGAAGATAATTTCTCTCCGAAAGCAGTAGGCGACTCAGCGACTCCAAGTGAACATAAAACAGAAGATTTGCCATATGTAGAAGGAAAAGGTGATGGAGATAATATGAATAACATGGAGATTAATGGCAATAATTCAGTTGATAATGAAAAGGTGAATTTTATATTATATTCTAATTTATTTAGATCTTTTATAAATAGCATGTCTTCCTTTATCTAAAGTTCCGTGTATACCTTGATAAGTTGTACGATTAGAAATTTTTGTATAGTTTCTATTATCTTGTTCTCTGCCTTGTGGCAGGTCCCTGTTTATGGATTCCACTTTCTCCACTGTTCCCTATTACATACCAATTCATTAAGATCTGAATATGACACTCTTACAATATCAGTTAACATGTTTTCCTTAAGTTTTTTTTCCTAGACGTCTGCTTTGATGCCTTCATTGACTGTTTTCAGTAAGTTATCTCTTCTCAATATGTGACCTATCCAATTTTTCTTACGCTGGTAATTGTATTTAGTAAGTTCCTTCTTTCATTTGTCTTCTTGTTTTGCCATGAGATTTTTTGTATTCTTCTCCATATCCACATTTCAAATGCCTCGATTTTCTTCGATGTCATGTATTGTCCACGTCTCAGAACCATATAGAAGTATGCTCCATTATTTTCTTCTTTGTTTCTACTTTCATACTCTTGGTTAGAAGTTTTCTTCCTTTTGTAAATGCTGTCTTTGCCATTACTATTCTAGTTCAAATTTCTTCTTGACATCTCCCGTCTGGTGTAATTATTCCTCCCAGATATTTGAATTTCTTAACTTGTTGGCCATTCCGAGTAAAGTTCAGAGTGGTTTCCCATTCTTGATATTCTCATTATCTTAATTTATTTTAGTGTTATCGTTAAGTTTATTTATGAGTTGTAGTCCCTTGATTATCCACAAATCTTACTTCTTGTATTATCTTCTCCATCTATTACAATGCCTTCATTGACCTGTCGAATGTTTTGTTCATCATGTGTTCGGTATCGATTAAGAATAGTGGTGATAACAGACATCCCTGTCTTATTCCTTGTCCTATCTCTGCTGGAGCTGATTCGTTATTTTCGATTTTTACGTTTGCCGTTTCATTGATGTAGAATTCTTTCCAGTCAATTCCTTTTTTTATGTTTCCATGAGTATTTTCCAATTCACTTTGTCAAATGTATTATCAAAGCTATGAAGCATACATATATAGATCATTGTTGTGTTCTATGCTTTTTATATTTTTTTCACATTCTTCCTTTAGCTTCCCAGGTTCCACATTCACTTGTGTCTTTACTCTGTAATTGTTGACTTTTGTCTCCAATCTCTTAGAAGGACACTAACCTTTATTTTCGACGTATGTGATATTCGGTTGATTGTTCTATGGTCTGAATATTTAGTTTTGTATGTTAATAAAAAAAAAGAATACATAATATCCAGTAACAAGTTGTGTACTTGGTATAGCTTACTAAAATGCCATTTTATCCATTTTGCATTGGCTATGGTCAAAATGATGTCAATGTATGTTTTAGTCAAATGATTCAGTTGAATCGGCGGCAAGTGAACCTCAGCAGCCCAATGAGAACGGCGGTGTGCATCCAGACACTGTCGCTGACTCCCCCACGGATGAAGAGAAACCATCAGAAATCCCACAGGCTAAAGTTGCAACATCAAGAAGCCGAGGAAACTCAGTAAGTAATTTAAATTAGGTAAAAATCAAGGTTCCTGTATTTAGGGTCAAAAAGATACGTTGTCAAGCTTATCCAATTAAAAAAAGCCGAAATCTAAAATTAGAGACGGAATTCTGTTGACGTATTTGGTAACTATTATTCCGCCTTTGAAAAACTAACATACTCGTGTAGATATACATAATACTTATGAATATAATTGATATTAAATTAGAAATCAGCTATGTAAGTCTTTTATTTGGATATCATTTATATACTTCGGGTGTTCCATAAGTAGTGAGAATGCAAGATTATTTATATAAGAGGTATATTTACAACAATAAGTATAAGTTTATTTGATAATATATTGCCCTGCTGAGTCAATAACCATTTGGCAGTAGTCCACAAGATTTTGGCCTTACTTTTTCCAGGCATTCTCTGGTAGTCCCCTGGCCCATTGCAATGCGGCCGTTTCCACCTCTTTTGTAATTGAATTTCCGATTTGCAAAGAATTGTTTCAAAATTATCGCGCCATTGTAGACTTAGATTTGTACATAAATTAATTACGTGCATGCTATTCCTTTGGCTTTGTTGTAGTCCTCACATGTTATCTAATTGCAAATTTTCAGAAGCGAGGTAGACCTCGTAATACTCGTATACCAGTCAGAAAGTCTGCTGGTAATGTTGTTAGAACCAATCAAAATAAGGTCAGTTATAAATCTACTTGCAGCAGCTGGTCTCCTGTTGCCGACACAGTAAGAGGTCGCAACCAAGCGATGCAATAGAATTTTGTTTTACAGAAGTCGATATTATTAAATCTGATCAGTTTTGTGTTTACTTCATTAAAATTTTCCGATTTAGACATCCTGAACTTCTGCTCAGCAGTTAATAAAAGTGTTTTTTAATTAACAATAACAATTAAGTAGATAATTAATAATATTATGCTTGTAGACTTGAGAATCCATATCTATTGCTACCTAATAATAACACAATTCGAAAATTCCATCATTGACTAGGTACCTAGTTCATTTGTCGATGGGTTTCCTCCTTCGAATGATGGCGCCAACTACACGTTCATATGGGGCCTGTGGCCGGTGTCCCTTAGACCCCGGACCACCGACTGGGGATCGTGTCTTGTAGGATACTAATAGGCGATGTGGGGCCATTGTGGTACATCTTGGCATAGGTGAATGAATGAATGGTGCCTTCCGAGACCTGGAATGCATGGCAGAGGGCGTTGTTGCAGTTGAGTTTGCTCCATTTATGGGTTTCTTCTCCCTCCTCCTCCTCCGACGCCCATAATAATTCAAGATTGGCCTTTGTTCCTCTCCAGATTTTGTTCCTGAAATACACTTTTCAATCTGGTTTTTGACATTTTGTTACGTGGTTTGCTTTTAGTTTTATTCCCAACATTCTTAAACACCATTTTTTTCTTGAATGAGTTGAAATATATGTACTCTGCTCCAAATTTCACTATATTATTAACATGTCTGTAAAAAAATTCTATAAAATGCTCAAGTGATTTATCTAGAAATATGCCAAGCTGCGAAGTTGCAATAAAACTACTCAGAAATATAATTGTATTTAGCAGTGCTTTGCTACTAAAGTGTTTAATTACGATACATTGGTGGTATAGTGGATGATCAGATTAAATATGTATTTTTAAATTTCTTTTTCCCCTAGGATTCCAGTACGTCTTCTGGTGTTAGCAAGCCAGTTGATGCAGCAAATGAATAATCAATTTTAATTACAGATTTTGAAGCCTTTAACTACAAAACATAAGGTAAATAAAGACATTTCATTCCTTGTTCCTCTATATGTATGTAAAAATATGATCAAATATTAGTTTAGAAACCATACAGAAAATCCATACCAAATATTAATTACTAGAAGGATATTTGAGTTTTAGAATTGATCTCTCTCGTGTCCTCATAGTAAAAACGTCATCTGGTCTAAAAAAAGTATTGACATGAAAGTTTGGCCCTTCTTTATTGGAAAATTTGAAATATTCATCTGATAAATTAATTATCTACAGTTTTCCAGAACAACATGTACGGTTCCTCTCTTTATTAGTTGTAAAGGTGAATTTTGAAGGCCTTTACTTAACTAGAAGAAAGTAATTTTACTTAACTGTTTCTATAATTTCTCATTTTCAGTTATCTGAATTCACTGACTTAATAAAATACATAAGATTGAGCATTCAAAAATATTTTTAAATCATTTAATAGATTTATTTTCTCTATATTCTAGATTTTAATAGTTTTCTATTTTTTCTTTCAGTAATTTTGTATTAAACTTGTCAGCTAACTGCTAAACTTGAAATAACTGATGGGAATTTTACCAATGTATAGCTTCATTTACTTTCGTCAACATGTTTTGATTCTTCTTGTGCAAACTCCTCGAATATGCCAAGCTACTTATAACAATTAATTTGATCAATGTAAATGCTTTATTTTATTCTTATTTATATTATAATACTTTTATTTATTACCTATAGTGTTTATTATTCTTATAACCGTGTTTAATAATAATTTCTCAATATGTCCCTTGGATTTTGACCAAAAGGCACATATCAAAGGCCATTGTAGTGTAGCAGTTATTGTATGTAATTTTGAAAATAGCAACTGAAAGGATAGTTTAAAAGCTATAGCTCTAGCAATCTATTACTTCACATTACAGACAGTCATCTAATATTACTATGATATTATTATTCCATAAATCATCTCAAATTTCAGAGAAATCTAATTTTATTTGTTATTTTTATTATTTTGGATAATTTCTGTACAAAGTTGCCTGTTTGTATTTATAATTTGTTGGCTCTGCTTATTTACTGTAATAAATCGCTGCATTATGTATTATAAAACACTACAAGACGTGATGTACTGAGTAGTTTCGGTTTTATTTTAGACAAGTTGTTTTATATGGAATTTGGTTACAAAAGTTGTAAATGTCAATTTACATGTAGTTTCGGTATATTGTATCTACTCTGCCGCTTTCGATAGTTTCATGATATATTTTTTTGATTAACTACTTTTATTCTTATGAACTTAGTACATAGTACTATCCATAGTACATCTTCAAACAGTCGTGTTGAAGTCTTAGCAACAACATTTCGTTGACACTAAAAAAAAGTCACACTATTCTTGTGTCAATTTTAGTTCGGTGAAAACGTTAGATTCGTTTTCCTTAATTTGATTTTCGATTTTCTAGTTGATAAAAACATCTCTAATTTTTGTAGACAAAGTTTGAGGGGTAAATTAGTTAGTAAAAACAAACATTGCTCTGAAACAATCAGTTTCCCATTCACCAATCATATTCATTGTTTATGCGTTTGTATTTTTATGGCCATATCTGTGAGATAGGAATTCACCAACAATCTAGAAGTAGAAATCCATTTATAATTTTGTTTAAAAAAATCTAAAGATTCAAATTTATCGTTCTATCTATAACACAAAAACAAAGATTTGAGGCGGTTTAGATAAATAGCTCCTGTTCTGTAAATATACTTTAATTTTTAGTCTTGTAATGATTGCGCCGTAGCTAGACACTTTTTATATTATATTCACAGAGTTACTGTCTGATCTCCCATTCCTACTGATTGTTTCATCGTAATGTATGATTTGTTATATTTCTTAATTATGTATATTATTTTAGCTTGGGAATCTTTTGCTGCTTATTTTAATGCTGGTCTTCTGGCCGATTTTTATGAAAGAGTTATCAAGATGTGTCACTGCTAATGATGTTTATGATTAAACTTATATATAATAAATATCTGCTTCCTTTGCATAGAATAATTATAGGACAACCGTTGTAAATAAGCAGCCATACATTTTTGATTGTTTTTTTGTTTAGTGTAACCTTTTTATAAATTCATAACTCCATTACCTGGAGCTGCATATAGAGTGGCCTATAAAATTTCCTATAAATGCATGTGAATTGTTGTAATAAGGAATTACATTTTCGATATCTGAATTTTAAATTTGGTATATTCATGCACTGTCATAATAATTTCTCTTCTTAATGTAATTTCTAATTACTAATAGGTGTTTTCTGTAATATTTTTTTTTATATATTACATAACTTACAAAAAAATGTTCTCGGATTTAAATTTTGTTTTTATTCTATTCATCTATCAATTTTTTAAAACTTGTTTTTAAAATTATTTTTATCATTTAGTAATGGCAATTTATAGCAAAAGATTTTCATAGAGCTATGTATAGTACCTGAGTAATTTTAATAACTATTTGTTATGCTATCAACATCGATATTTAATTTTGAGTTGAAATCTCTTTCAGTATAAAGCTGACAAAAATTATCTTTACAAAATGCCATAAAATTTGTTAAGTAAATCTTTGATATCGATTTTGAAATGCTTACATGTATTAATGTCATATTGTTTTGTGCCATTATATTGCTTAACTATATCTAAATTGAATCATTCATATGCCATATTTCTATTTCCATAAATAAATTCTTATATATACCTACATGCTATGGTTTCTTTTATAATAACGATAATTTACACTGAAGTTCTTGGTGATTAGGTAACCCTTGGCCACCCCCTTAAATATTTTTCTAAATTGCTAAAAAATGAATGAATCGATTAACTTGAAATTTAGAATCTGCGCACCAAATTGTTTTGCGAATCTTTTGACATTAAATTTTGTGTGTGACCTCCCCCCAGGTCACGGGAAGGCCTTGTGAAAAAATAAAGTTTGTCCCAAAATGCAAAAGTATAGGTACTTTACAAAAAATCAATTCTGAAGCCAACTGGTGAATTGATTAATATTTAGTATACACAGATAAACTATCACTCCGTTATTCTGGGTTTCTGAAAATATTTTTTTACCAGGGTGCAACCTGAGCCTAGATAATTTTTACTTTTTCATAGACAAAACCGGCTGCCAAGTAAAAAAAATATCTAGTCAGAAATTGGGGACTACTGATTTTGGGATAAACATTCAATTTTAGGGTAAGAAATGATTTCAAAACCACTAGGACGAATTATTTAGAAACTAATAATATGCTATTTTAAATAAAATTTTGCGGGCTTTCCCGGTATGCTGGGCTTCATAGACCAAGCAACCATAAAATTGAGGCAACCCAAGTTTCTAAAAGATTATTCCTAATTTTAAATTCAAATGTGAGCTAGATACTGTTTCATTTGGATTAGAGCCATAACATCGATTTTGTTGTCTAAAAATCAATATTTGCAAAAATATCCTTCGTGGATTTGTGTTATGCCTAGTGGACATATATACATCAAATTTGAAGCAAAACGGACAAACTTTAATTGGACTTGATGACGTCATCGGACCCTAGCTCAGCATCCCTATCGATTAATCTTTCCAAGGTAGTAGGTACCTATGTACCAAATTTCAACCCAATCCATCTACGGGAAATATAAAATCCTAGGGAGCAGTGTCCACCACCCCCCTCTCCGGCCTATGTGAAAAAATGTCTATTCTCAGATGACAGTTAAAATATACTTGCGATGATAAAATTAACTAAGAACAATAATTTTCGTTATTAGCATTTAGAAATAAAATTACAGAATCAGAACGACAAAAATAATTTATTCCTACTATTACTGTTTAAAAATTTATTACAAAATAATGGGAAATTTGTGGTAGTTTCAAATTCAAGTGAGAAAATGTATCATTTTGTAACTTTGCGTTTTTTGTAAATAAAATGCTCAAAAACGATCGAACCTGAGTTGACCCTAAGTGTCTTTGTAAGATTCTTGCGCAAGTTTCGTAAAATCATACTAAGCAAATCGTATTTTTAAAACATATTAACCATCATTGACTAATAATCTATTTATCTATGCGCCTAATAAAATCGGTCGTTGTTGTTCACCCTTACCCTAGAATATCCCAAGGATGGATTGAGCTGAAATTTGGTATATTGATATCTTCCCACTGTTCCGAAACATTCATTTACTGGAAGGGTACCTTCAAAACCTTTTCAAGATTCTGGAAGAGCCGTCCAGGAGATTTGAAACAAAAATCTAGGAAATGAAGGGAAACAAGGTGCCTTCCAGGAAATGAAAGTTTCGAAACAATGGGTTGGAATGTTTAAGGGTAGATTTTTTTAGAAAAAAAGTCGATAGGGGGGCGTCATAAAGCCACACAAATCTGCGGTTGTTGAAAGGTTCGCCTACCTGCATATTCGCCTGACGTCAACTTGCTTGACAGATACGTGTTCCGTAATCTGGAACACGTTCGGTGATCTCATGATTTTGAAACTGTTGATCAAGTACGGCTTTATGTTCAAAACTTTCTGCAATCGCTGACGAGAGAAGCTCTCAATAAAGAGTTTGATGCTCTCCGACGTGACTGTAATCTAATAATTGAAGCTGGTGGTAAATACCTCTAATTGTGCAATTGACGAATGTATCTCATTTTGAATTTGTATGTACTCATTTTTAATGTACACAATATACCACTTTAATTCACGCTGGAAAACGGCAATACTTCATGGGACACCCTTTAAAAATACATAAATTTTGTGAAATAGTAATTTTATAGTCATTTATACATTTAATTATATCATTTAGTTCAAAATGTTCACAAAATCATTGACGTCTTAAACCTATTTTTTTGCAGTCGTCATTTGTTATTAAAAAATTAAATTTTCACAATTTTCTTATCTAAATATACTTACCTATAGGATTTTCAAAATATGGACATTTTTTACACAAAAATTTCCATAACATTTTTTGAAGCAACATTATTTACATAAAAGTATTTTTTGCTATTTAGAAAAAATTCTATCGCTTGGAATTGGAACTTTTTTATCACAAAAATTAAAAAATCAATTTTTGTTTGGTTCTCAGGTTGCACCCGGTGGATCAAAATCAATATTTTCAAAAACCCGTATGTAGTGAATAATGAAAAGTTTCTAACATATAATAAACTAAATATAAGCCCTATACGTGTAATTTTGACTTCAGGATTGAGTTTTTTTAAATAGACTTTTCAAAAATGTAGGACATAGTGAACTATTTTGAGGACCCACCATGTGACCTTGGGTGGGAATATGAAAAACATTTTATGTGAAAAACTGCGGACCTTTTGTAACGTTTTAAAAACAATTTGAAACGGTCACAAAACCTTATTTCGACATCGGTTTGCTATTCATTTTAAACAAATTATATCGTGATTATAAGGAAACTTCAAGTAGACTTGAACATCCTTGATTGTTACGTTTCAAATTTAGCTTGTAACAAAATATTTCCACTCCTAGTCAGTTAATAAACATGAGGCATGCTATATATGTAGTAAAAATATATTTATTTAAAAAAATATTATAACAAAATCAGGGTATTCCTGAACCAAACAATAACTAATATGTCTACCCGGCCATATCAATGACGTACTTTTAACATTCTTATACATCTTTTCAAAACGAGATATTGTACTGGCATGCCAATGCAATGGATCGATTTGATTGAAATATGAACTGCTCAGAAACCAAATAGAACGAACATCGTATTAATTTGATTAAATTTTAGATATAGAATTAAGAAGTTATTCCGAATTTTATCCAAATCGTTTGTTTTGTTCTGAGACAAAGTTGGAATATTTGCTAGAGGTGATAAAGAAGAAGCAGATTATATGTACATAATTAATTATGAACAGTTTTACTTCAAATATTTAGCTTTACTGATTATGTACAGGGTGTCTCAAAAGTCAGTATACACTTTCAAAATAGGCTGTAACCTTTATTTTCTACAGGAATGCAACGA
>JAUYWI010098109.1:0-11739 GCA_034780595.1 Parotoplana pacifica | reverse complement strand
TTTGTACGTAAAATTTTGATAATCATGTTCAATCTTGTACTAATGTTGAATTAATTATTTGTACGTAAAATAAAATTGTTTAAAATACACAAAATTCGGCCCATCTTTTGGCTCACCCTGTATATGGTATTGGCCACATGGCAGATGGTATTTTTTAAATCCTTGTTGGTGTCAGTTTTTTCTTGAAAATAGGTTATTTTACTACACTAACTTATTATTAAAATAACTTATTCAATAACCTATTCAATAAAGAAAAATAACCCTACCAATTAAAAAAACATGTTTGCCATGTGGCTAAGTACTGTGATTATTATAATTAATCCAGACAATCAAGAGATTATTTGATATTATTTGTAAAGCATAAAAAATTGTTATGAAGCTACTTAGCTAGTCATCAAAAGTTTATTAAAAAATAAATAAAAATGTATACCAAAAAAACTATCTTCAAAACATTTCCCATATATTACTTTTAAACTTTGGTAATATATTATTTAGTATCTATCATATCTATTTTACATTATTGAATAATAACCTTTCCCATAACCTATATCAGTGCCAGTGGTAAGAGCCATTTCTTAATAGGGTAGGTGGGGATGAATCCAGAAATACTTCCACCAATTAACTTTAAATGGGTGTAGGTTTAGAATGAATGCAATTTATATTAAAAAAAGGCTTATTAGGTACAAATTATTTTTGATGAAGTATATCTGAACTGACACATTTCTTTTTCATGTATAATAAAATGCTAGTTTTTTTAATTGCCATACCTACTTAGCCATGTGGCAGTATTTTTTAAATCCTTAGTTTGTTTTTTTCTTGAGAATAAGTTATTTTACTACACCCATATATCTATTTTTAAACAACATGTCCACTGTTTGGCTAAGTATGGTGTTTTTTATTTTTGGGATTCATTCCTATCCTGGATACTCTTCCCCATCATAACTGAGAATAACAACAATAAATTATACAAAAAGGTTGGACAATGCAAAAGTTATTTGTTATAGAAAGTACTTACTTACTTCACAATCACCCAATCTCCAGCTGAATAATTAACATCTGCTTGATCCACCATTTTTACATCAGAATCAGAAGTTGTGGAACATAGTTAGTATGCCATTTCATAATGAGACATTTGCACAAAATAGGACACTAAAAGGATAAGTTATGATGCATCCACAATGGAGGAACATGGTTCATCAGCATCAATGGATGCTTCAAACTCTAAGACAGACAACAGCAAGTGTCCTATTTTGTGCAAATTTCTCATTATGAAATGGCATACTATGTTCCTTAACAGATTTACTCACAACTTCTGATTCTGATATAAAAATAGTGGATCAAGCAGATGTTAATTATTCAGCTGGAGATTGGGTGATTGTGAAGTAAGTACTTTCTACAACAAATAAATTTTGCATTGTCCAACCATTTTGTATAATTTATTGTTATTATTTTCAGTTACAATGGGGAAGAGTATCCAGGAGAAGTGACAGACATACACAGCAACAATTACTTGCTAAATGTCATGCACAATTTTGGATTTTGATGTGCCTGGCTTCCACAAGGATGAAAAGAGGATCAGATTCTGTTAATAGAATAAGTAATACAGCTAGTGTTTTTTTCTTTTCAGTCAAAAGTTGTGTCTTTATAAATATTGTATGAAATCTGTAAATTGAATACTGGGTCATTATGTTTGAAATTTCAAAATGGTGTCAAGTGAAAATCATTAGAGATAAGTATTGAAGTACAATTTGAGATTTAACATCTTTGACCCTAGTTTTTATTATGTGTGAATTTAGAGAAGGTGAGCCACTGGCCATTTGTCTATTTGGCATGGAATGACCCTTGTAATAAATACTTATTTATCTAAGCTAATAAATAAATATTTAAGTCAGGGTCACCTTCTATTTAGGTTTAACACATGTTCATACCCATATTTCAATGATTATATGTGAATTTTATTAAGATCAAATAATGATAAAGTTAATAAATATCTGTGAAATTTATTTTTTAATACACTTACTCTATGTAGAATAAAATCTTTACTGCAGCAAACATTCAAAATAATAAATAATATCAGTCAAGCCTTCGACAGCAGTACTAACATCATGGTAATGAATGTAATCCAACCAAAAGATGTGTAAAAAATAAATATGGCTTCAACATAAAAACATCCCTTCAAGATTAAATCTAAATTATGTAATCATGTGCATCTTGTTCTACACCCAAGCTGAAGCATGATAAAATGGCCAGTCATGCTCAGTACTATCTAGTACATCCAAAAATCAAAATCCATAAAATAATCTGGTCAAAAATGATAACTGTAAAGTTGTAAAAATGCCAACTAATAACAAGAAATATTGTTGGGGGATTTAGGACCCTCAATGGTGAGTTTGACCAGTTTTATGTGTACACAACCATTGCTCTTTGCATAATCTAGTTATTATTCAACATGTAAAAGGCTAAATAAGCACGTTAGTGAGTTAAATGTCAGATCAAAAAGTTGTTTAAAACAAACCATGACACATTACTTGTAAAAGACAAATGTTTCAGTCATATTTGTTTGTTTTCAGGATGATTATGTCTGAAACATTTCCAGTCCATAGAAGCTCAGTTACAACAATAGTCATAAAAGTATTAAAATGTTGAAATAGTATCCTTCAAAAATAATACTTATGTATAAAAATCAGATGAAATTGGAATTGATTGTCATTTGATGTATAATGTAAAATGACAAATAGGTTATTGACAGGGTCCATAAGTATATGATTAAGTATATGGTTAAAACAAATTTCAAAATTTAATATAGTTAGTTATTTTATTTAGATAGATAATAAAGTTGAAGGAAAGACTAAAGCTGAAAAATTATTTTTTTATTTTTTATTTTTTTATTTTTTTCAGTTTTAGTCTTTCCTTCAACTTTATCTCAACAAGCTGATGGCGAATCTAAATCATAGATAGATAATATTAAATAAATTGGTATTTCAGTATATGAATTAAAATATTTTTTAAATTTTAGACTTAACAAATTTGAAACAGAGCTAATTAAATCATTGTTAAAATGTTTAGGTGTCATTAATTTACCTCATTTTCTTGACTTTATTAGCTCAAAAATGTTATTTATTCACTTAATCATATCTATTTAGAGCCATACCAATCTGTTGGTTTTTTTAGACAATTTTATTTAATTTATTCAAATATTTTAACCAACTAGGAAGCTCTTTTTTAAAGTAGAAAATCTATTGTTAGATTGTTAGCCAGCCATTTGTATTTTCTCTATGACACTATCATGCTCCATAAATCAAAATAAGCTGTACCTTTATTTAATCTGACATATCTCAGGAATATAAACAACCTAATGTAACATTAGAGCCTTTTATTGTGAAAAACGATCTTTTAGTAATGAATGAGCAACAAAAAAATAGCAAAATCCTCAGTATTTACCCCCACCTTCCTTAGTATGAACTTAGGTTCAGCAATTTGCTATGTGTTTACCTGATGATCCCTAACAAGGGTCAACATTTTTTCCAAGAAATAACTGTACCTAACTAAGTCTAAGATTTATTTGTTACATTAAAAATCTGTACCTACTCCACTTTATTAACTTATAAATTGCTCTTGTCACTATTTACTGTTGAAAGATATGTGATTTTTTGAAAAATTATAAATTTGAATTTTACATAAAGTTTCTTTTCTTGCCCATGAAATCGGCACTTTTAACTATCTATTTTTCACACCTAATCCTAGGATCTTATTAAAATGAACTAGTTATAAAGATCTTAATAAGGGTGAAACCATAGTATTCTGGAACTGTGCTAGAGTCCTTGGGATGATCTGTTAAGCTAATATTTCATTGCACTTTTGTTTGATGCTTAATATGAAATTCATTTTTGCTTTTTTAGTATTGGTGAGATACCAATAAACATAGATCTGAAATCGGAATCTCTAGAGCTACTATATTTTAGGTTTAGCAATTTCCTGTTACCTGATGATCCTTAATAAGTATGAATCCATTAGTGTTCTGGAATTATGCTAGGGTCCTTGGAATGATCTGCTAAGCCAATATTTCATTACATTGATCTAATAATTATTTTTATTTAATAAATAGCTAAGTTCACTAGGTATTCAGAGAATTGTAAAATTTTGACCCATATCAAATTCCATAATAAGCCAATGGACATAAAATTTTTGCTAAATTGGTGAAGATACAAATCATAGTATACCTACACTTGACATTTTAAAATTTAACATTATTAAAAATATCAAAAGTATATAGTAGACTATTACTATAGACCTATATTACTATATAAAATTTAAGTTTCAAAATATTTGGTATGATGTACCATTCTTAATCATTTATTATTTGAAAAAGAAATTAAAATGCATGAAATTATAGAAACAATTGATTTCTATTTAATAATTATTTCTATGGTTTTTTGTATCTTTAATTTCTTTTTAAAATAATAAATGATTGAAAGTACATCATATTTTACAACTTAAATTTTATTTATTTATGTTATCAAAGTTAATTACTATATTAGGTACTATGATTGTCAATATATAGTAATTTAGTTGAGGAATTTAGAAGCAGAATTTAAATTCCTCAACTAAATTAGGGTAGATAGATGGTCAGATCCGAGGATGCTAATTTTTATCATTTCTAGATGCCACCAAAGTACATTATATGTTTTTATCATAATAAAGGTACAAAACACCTAAATCATGATCAAAGCACATATTTGTATTTAGTTAATACTACAAAATAATTAACTAAAAATAGAGTAAAAATGATCACTTATATCAGCAATGCCCTTAGTATTTTTGGGGTCAAGGAATTGGAATTATGAGTCTAAATTAGTGCCTTGAGACATTGGAGTGGATTGGTGGTCAGACCCCAGGAAACTATTTCTTGTCATAAAACAATGGCTTGTATATACACCCCTTTTGGAGTTAATAAAGCAAAATATGAAAAGCATTGGCTACAGTTAAAACTTCTAGTCATGTAGACAGAATGACAGGCTTGATAAATTCAGAAATAAAAGCTCTAAGAGATGATGTAATTTGAAAATCAACAATGTAAGAAGTCAATATAATGTGGCTGAGATATGAGTATGAAGTCAAATAAAATACTATAAAGTAACACACAATAAAATATGACAAAATTCATGCTGTATTTATTCTTGTCATTTATGGATGCAGCAATAAATTTAAAAAGATATTTTCTATTGGTATTTTTATTACTAAATTAATATAACTTTTATAATGATAAAGGTATAAAACACCTTAATAATTTTTACATATATTTAAGTAGTTTGTTGAGAATTTTTAATTTAATATATCTGTATATTTAAAAAATTGTTCATAAAGCTATGTATAATTTTTCTGTTATTGAACCTGGTCATGTGATTTAAAAGTTATAGCTAATTTTTTAAAAATTCTGAGATTTTATTATCTATTTTCCATATCCCTTTTATAATTCTGACTTATGTATTTCAATCTTAAAAGTAACAGAACTTGGAACTATACCACTAATTTAATTTATATAGGTATTACTGATAGCTGTTTTAGACAAAAGTTACATTACTCAGGCAATGACTATGCCTAGCTGATGAGGCCCAACAAGGCCAAAACATCTGGCCTGGGCTATTATTCATGAGTAATATGGATAAGTAGTATATTTTTTTAATTATTACTCTTAAACACATTAATTGGCCAGGACCTGTTTTGACAGCATGAATGCCATTTATTAAAAAACAGGCTTCCAATACTTTTCCTCTGCAAATTTTCTACTTTTTCTCTTTTTATGCAAAATTTGTAAATTTTATTTACTTCTGTGCTTTGATATGAAATATACGAACATTTTGTATTATTCAGGCAATGATTATGCCTGGCTGATGAGGCCCATCAAGACCGAAACAGCTGTCCTTGGCTATCTTTTGCAAGTAATATAGATAAGTAGTATATTTTTATTAATGAGCATGGCAGGCAGTACCACCATAAATGATCACCAACCTCATTGAGACAATGCCACAATGTTTGGAGGCCATGATAGCAGCTCCAGAAGGCTCCCCCATCCCATTGACAATGTGAAATTGGTCCTCTTTAGGACCAAGCACTCATTGATTGATCTCACATAGCTCCTAATTGACAACTAATACATGCAAAAATTCATGTTAGTTCCCAAAATTAAATTAATTTCAAATGAATGACGATTTCAGGAATCAGTAGAATGAAAATTTATGAAAAAAATTATGGAAGATTTGAATCAATTTCATGAAATCTACCAATAGGCATTAAATTTGTCTATTAAGCATATGATTCCAGGTAAAAATTTCCACTCACTGAACTTTCTACATTTAGTTTAATTTGTATACAAATACATTTAGAATTTCTAAATTAAACATTTTTTTGGCACTTGAGCTAACATAATTTCTGACTTTTTAAATTTTTACTAGTTTCTATTCAGTTTGTTTATGAATTCATAGTGCTCAGATAACAAAGTTTGCTTGTTTGTTGCTATGGTATGTTATAGGACAATTAAATTTTCTCAATATAAAATTAATTTTTATGTAATGGGTCATACTTTATTGTCATTGGGCTAAGAATTGTTCTCATGAGGACAACTTGAATAGTTATAATTTGAAGGTAGATTGTCCAGAACCAGCCTTTCTAAAGAGTGCATACCTACACCAAAGAAAAGTCTGGCTACATGTCTGTTGACTTATGTAATTCAATCTTCAAACTGGCATAATTTTTTAACTATTCCACCAATTATTTGTATATACTTTAAAGTGCATAGGCTTTGTCCAGTTTGAATGATAAATTAAATTAAGAAATGAATATGTAGTTAAGCTTAATAACCTAGCCATAATCAGCTTCAGTAGTGATCATCTGTAAGTTGTTTGTGCCATTGATAGTTCAATGGTTAGAGCAGTAATCACAGTATTTATTTGGAAGTTGATTTGTGCAGTGTTATAAGTTTGTTAGAAGGGAAATTGTGTTTAGTCATCATGCATGATATTGTCTTGGTTGGTAGAGTGATAAGCATGATCATTGTCAAGAGTCTCACAAGAACTTGGTATTTCCAAAACATCTATCTGGCATTGGTTTAGAAAATTTCAAGCTACAAGTACTGTTGTTAGAATAAAACCTCCTGGGCCAGTCCTGAAGACAACCAAAAGAGCCATTTAGCCAATATTGACTGATATTCTAGTACTCCAGTACTACTTGTCATTTGGGGAGAGAATGTTTCCAGATGGACAACAGTTAGAAGAAAACTTAAGAGGGCTGGGTTTAAGAAGTACTGCTGTCCTATAAAGTCATTTCTTACTCCAGCTAATCGAGTTGCACACTTTCAATGGTGTCAAAAGATTCCAGAAGATTGTTTGGTCAGACAAATATCAAGATTCTGCTTGTTTGCCAATGATAGAAAACAACTTGCTTGGAGGCAGCATGGTGAACATTGGAGGGATGATTTAATCAAGCACAAATCCCAGGCTGGTGGTGGTTTCTTGCAAGAAGACAAATGAAGAAGTCTTAATGGATATCAATGAAAGAGAGAACCTGCTAAATACAATTACCAAGCATAAGACAAATTTGATAGGTCTTATATTGAGCAGTCATTGAAGGCAGACTTATAGAAAAATGAAGCCAATGCAAACCAAAGAAATACATGTTAATGGATCTTGTAAGAGTGCTATATTAAGATCTTAAGGAATTGGCATGTAATAGAGATTGGTGAAGAAGGTGGAATCCATAGACATTGGCCTGCCCAAGTCAGAGAACAATATAGAAAGATTCATTTATTGAAATATAGTCATTTTTTATTACAGTATTGACATCTTTTATTCCAGAGACTTTTACAGAACATTGTTACAAAATGTTTTGAATCTGAGCTAGTCAAATATGTGCAGATCATTTTAAGGTTGGTAGACATACAAGAAGTATCAACTGATTCTACTTTCTGTAATGTTTTTAGTATGCAAGCTGCACGTGCTAAAAGAGAATTTGAGCTACTGACAAGCAATCCTCCTCCAGGTGTTACTGTGTGGCCAAAACAGGAAGACAGCATTACCCATCTAGTGGCATGTGAGCTTCCAATTGGCATCATTAGTACATTTTTTAGAAACAAAGAACACAGTGTGGTCAAATTTATCTCCACTTTTAACATTTTGAAATATTAATATTTAATAAATAAAAGCAGTGTTTAATATTTTTACAAAAATCATATCAGAAAATCTTTAACATGAAATATTCATTGAGTGCTTACTTTTGCCACACTGTGTACAGAAAATGAATTTTATGAGTAATTCTACCATTTTAAGCTTTTGAAAATATCATATTTTTCCAGAACTCATCTCAGTTTATTTTTTCATAATAAATCTTTGTTATGTATTATTTCTGATGAGAAAGGTGCCACACGCTTTATTGAAAGACCTGAACTTTAAGAGCTCATACTCCAAAGAACAAGTTTCAAATAAATTAATTTTGATTTTAATTTGACAGGTTTTATGTAACTTACTTTCCATGCATAGCTTCCCATTATTGCATTTCATCAATGTATTCAAACACTTTTTTTATTCTATATATGAATTTAGCTCTGACTGGTCCGGCAGATTCCCCATATTCAAATGGTGCTTTTCAGTTGGATATCCAGCTAGGTGAAAAGTGAGTTTTATCTGTACTTTTAGTATGCTAACTAAAATTATTTGTTAATTTGAAAATAGAATAACATGCAAAGAGATTTTTCATGAACTGTTTATTGCTAAATTACTTTTGTGGAGCTCATATCAATAGCTACTCCTTTGAAATAAATATAATTCATGGACTGTTTGATGCATTGTATCTTAATTAGAAATTATGTATATTGTAGCATGTACACATAGTTTTGTTATGAATAATTGATGTACATTTTATTTGTGTGAATTATCTGTTTGTGTCAAACTCATACAATAAAGTATCAAATTTTGTAAATTGCCAGAGATATTGTATTAGTTATAATGATTAGGTACTTTATATCTATTAAATGTCTATCAAAATTGAATTTAGTTGCAGTTAAAATTGTTCATTAATTTAGAAATGATAGAGATTATTTATGAGTACTTACATAGGCTAAAGAAACTAGCATGTAATTGCATTTTTTTATAAGGGAAACTAAAATGTATGCCTAATATAGCAGGACTGCCGGATAAGATGGCAACAGTTACTTCGATTTTAATTGGTATTAGTCTATTGTCTATACACAGATATTATTTTTTCTGTTTGGTATTATTAAATGTTTAGCATTGTGGTGAGTATGTACATATACATCCAATTGTGTTTTATTTTATTTTGCTATAGATATCCGATTGAACCACCTCAAATCTCTTTTATCACGCGAATCTATCATCCAAATATTGATGAAAAAGGACGAATTTGTTTGGATTCATTAAAGAAAATACCAGGTGTAAGCGTCATACTTATGTTTGATACATCTCATTGTGATGGCGAGTGCTTCAATACAGAGTGTCCTGACGTTCTGGTTATTGCATTTTCAAGACTTTCGGCGATTCCTCCGAATTGTCTTGTAGATAGAACCAAAGCCACATTTCCTTTTTTTAGTGACCAGATAATTCTTTTTTATGTTTTCTAAAATATCTGATCTGCCTGAAACTAGAGCTAAGCGAGAAAAGCAGAAAGTGTCAATGAATATTGGCATCTCCATTACAAGCTTCATACACTGTCTATTGTATTGATAAATTTATGTTTGGATATGAACTAGGTATGAATGTATTTCTGTAACACTTCTTCACTGCATTGATTTTTGGTTTCTTTTTCTATACCTATAGGATCATTAATAATTTTTTATTGAGTCGTTTAGTATGCCACGATGAACATGGCAATAATTTAATTTTGTGTATTTTTAGACTGGTTGGAAGCCAATAATGACTCTGTACAGTGTTTTATGTCAGTTGCAACTGCTCTTACAGACCCCCAATCCAGAAGACCCTTTAGTGATAGAAATAGTGAGTATTGTTCACGTTTAGGGTAGCATAAATTTTGAAGCCATTTTTATACTTAATTTGTAACCAACATTTTTGCTAAGTAGTCAACACCTTTTTAAAATTGCTCAAAAACGCATTCAAAGATTGACAATAAAGTTAATCAGCAGTTGATCACATTCGTACCGAATTCGCCTCCACACTGCTGGATATATCCACAATATGACTTTTGTTTTAAATTAGGAGTTTCTATATTTTAAATTAAAGGTAATTCTACGGTCTTGTGGACACCCTGTAGTAACAAATATTATGATGGCAATTACGAAGTGGATATATGACCAATATAATGTTCTACATAATGTATGTCCCCACGAGTCTGACTAGAATTATTTCGAACAAAGTATAGTAGAACAAATACTTTCTACATCGTTACTTTGTGGCATGTTAAGAGTAATAATATTTAAAAAAACAGGAATACTGTGATAAAAATATACTACTTATTCATAGCCCAGGACAGATGTTCGGTCTTGTTGGGCCTCATCAGCTAGGCATAATCATTGCCTGAGCAATATCAAATGTTCAATAAATTTCATATCAATGCAACTTTAGCAAAGTTTCCTCTATTTTATGTTTTGATATGAAATATACGAACATTTTATCTTGTTCAGGCTGTGATTATGCCTAGCTCATGATGCCCAACAAGGCCGAAACAGCTGTCCTGGGCTGTCACGCGAGTAATATGTATAAGTAGTATATTTTTATAGAAGTATTCCTGTTTATTATTATTAACATAGATACTTTGTGGTATGTAACTGCTTATGGTCGAACTCTTGCCAAAACTGTTTTCTGGTGAAATTTAGTCAAAAAGGTTACCAAAATTTCTTGAATTCTGGAAGAAGTGGTCAGATCATGTTTTTATTGTTGTTGGTGAAAAGTCTAAACTAATTTCCTTTGTACTTAAAAATCACCTTCTTAGTTCAATTGCGAGCAGGGACAACCCTGGCAAAACAAATGAAGAGGCTGGAAGTCAAATGGGATCTGCTTTGCCAGTGTACCTCCTCAATCTCCAGTTCAAATAAGTGGTGGATGTGTGGCCTACCGACTCCAACAGACCAATAGATAACACCAAGATCGTTAAGAAAACAACTAATCGATTCAATACCCACACCGGCGCTAGACGCTCAATCCTTTGAACTCATCAATGAGAAGTTATTGCAGAGATGCCAGACAACGCTCTTGAAATTGACACCATTCGACTTGAGGAACATCAAAATGACCAATATCTACAGAAGATGAGGAAAGACAGAGCACTGTGATACCACTCTTCAAGAAAGGCAACAGAAGCGATATCAATAACTACAGAGAGATCTGCCTTCTCCCTATGCAGAACAGAATTGTTGGCCGCTTATTGGTCACACGATTACGAGACGGCTGACGAGATGAAGTACTTTACGACAATCAGTGCGGATTCCGACAAGGCCGTTCAACTGCTGATAGCACACAAATTTTCCTTAGGTTAAAGAAAGTCATCCGTGAATATCTTAACATCAGACAACAGAAAGACACATATCAACTCCTACGGAGTTTAAACACGCCGATATATAATGCCAGAGACAATGGTAAAAAAGCTCATCGACCTGAACGAATACACCAGCTATCGAGTACAAGGAACGGAATTCGGCACTGAGTGGTGTCCAGAACGTGAAGGATGTCCCACCTCACCCGTGTTATTCAACATCTACCACCAAGCCTCGATCAGCAA
>JAUYWI010098098.1:0-11739 GCA_034780595.1 Parotoplana pacifica | reverse complement strand
TGTTAATACTGTCGAAGGCTTGACTGGTTTTGTTTTTTATTTTTGTTTTCTGCAGTAAAGATTTATTCTACATTTAAAAGAGAAACGATATAGTACGGCTAGTATCGATTTAATGATCGGGCAAAAGTGCAAAATACAACAGGAGTATTATAATTTACGCAGTCCTTGTTGTCGTTTTTACTTTTACATGATGAAGATTTAATAAATATCGACTAGTCGTTATAACTACTATGTTTTATTATTATTGTTTATGTAATTAGAATTTAGTCTAGTTCAGATATATCAATTTTAATTTGAAACTGCTATATGCATCTATTTAATTTATTTTTAAATAGATTGTTTGGTGTGTATACCGATCGTCCTGTTTAGAACAAAAGGGATAATTAGAAATATGTATCCGAAAAACATGTGAAAGAAAAATGTCTATATTTTACATGTTTTACTTTTAAGTGTGTTGATAAGTCAACTAAATCGTTTAAGGAGTGCTGAATATAATGCACATACCTAGTTTAAATTTTGTATTTTTTCTTTTGTGGACTATAAACAGTGGTCATTGCTAAAAATACATCTTTATTTTCAAATGCACATGTATGTACCCACCATGCATCAGTGTCTGTATATGTTTTGATGGATAAATTAGCAGAATTCAGCCACAGCCACAAGTTATAATGATGTTATGTATACTAAAAACGCAGTCTTTTCATCGTAAACATAAATTTTGTATTTCTCATTGATGTGCGATCGAGGCATTGAATGTCATGTTCAGCAACCCGCGCCTATTGATAATACAGACTGATTGATACCAAAAGAAAATGTTTTTCAATCATACTTTGCCTTGAAAATCTAGATTCTGTCAAAAAAAATCCTGGTCCTATTGGTTAATTAGACAAACTATAGAGAACAAACATGGACTGTGGGGATCTGAAATCACTAATTATTGCTGCATTGTCAGCACTACCTATAGCTAGCTATATTATGTAAATATAATATTTGCGTTAAGCAAGAATATAAATCAGTAATTTATTTATGTTCTATCTTTTGATAGATCAGTAATTAATTTTTTTTTCATTATGGGAAACAATTAACCCACAAAGGTATATTAGTTTCTACAAATTTTAAATCATAATTTCTACTAAATGAGTAATATGTCAAATTGTTGCAGATATCATATTTTTATTTGTGGAAACATTGTTTATTTAAAGGGATCTACTGAGTTAATTATCTACTGATGACATCATTAAGTTCAATTATGATCTTAGCCTAGACAAGTTTAAAATCTAAGAAATAATAATATAAAGGAAAAAACAATATCTTTATTTTTTTTTAAATCTAAATGTTTATTTACAACATTCAGCAATTCAATTACTTGCTTTTTCTTTTTATGTACTGGTAATTTTGAACCTAAAATATATGTCTTTATGTCCCAATAATGGGTAACCGTCAACAGTCTCCGCAATTTCGAATATGAAAACTGTATTTCAAAATGTTGTAGAATTATTCTAATTGTCAAATTGTTAAATAGGTATTGATTATGTATATGTTTAGAATTATATCATAGGCAACAAAAGCTGATCGAGGAGGCAATGATTGAAAAGATCATGGCAATATTTTGGTCTAGTAGGTACTTTATAACTTAGATTAAATAAAATGGTAAATAAAAAAATCAATTCTGCTATTTTCCTTTGAAATAGGTATCATTCAAGTTCTAATCATCCATTTACTTTTAAGGTAAACATATTTAATTCATATGTGTGACCTGCTTATTTGATTTTTTTAAATAATAACAAGAAATACAATTAAATTTTTATAAACCCTCTCAACATGATTGATCTTACAAAGCAATCTTTTTGTGCGCAACAACCATGCTGTTTAGCGTTAACGAGGCCGGGTTCATTGATTTTATAATTTCATTACGATATATTTTAATATAACAATTCTGCTTTTAGGTAACATATTTTTTAAAAGTATAATTTGTTTACCGAGCCAACTGGTATTTTGTAATTGTCATCTATATAGTAACAGGTAAATTGTTCAAGATTAAAACATAATGAATGAACAATGTAAAATGCAAACATATATAATAAATTTATAAAATACAAATAGTTAATAGTGGAATTAACATCTAACATTAAAAATAGATTCTTTAGTTATAGAAGTTGAATAAGGTAGTAGCTAATTTATGTTTTTTTAAATTACGAATATTTATTTCTTTGATGTTACTATCCAAGTAGTTCCAAATAATTTATGCTTTATCTGTAACTTTGGTTTTAGCGCGACATGAAAATGATGGGAGTTTGTTAATATTATTGTGTGAGGTAATAAACTTAATCGGAGTTTATAATTGATTCTATATTTTTTTAATGAAGTTTTTAGATGCAGATTATTTCTGTTGGATATGTGATTTTCATGTCAGATCTGATGGATATGGTTCTGATTAATCTATAATTGTGAATTGTATTTATTTGTAGAATTTCCAGAATAATTATAGTTATAAATTGGGAAAACTAATGCTTTGTATAATGTTGTGAGGGTTGCTTCAGATAGAAATGTACGGCACAGTGAAAGAAGTGAATGACACTTTTCATTCTATTGAATATACCAATGATATGATCATCCCATTTTACTTTGTTCTAAAGTACCTATAACTCCTAAGCATTTAGTTGATAATTGTTGGTTAATAGAAGTGTCATCTAATTTAATAATTATTGATTTTTAGTATTAAAATATAGGAAAAAATTCAAACATTTTATTCAGAGAGAGTGGAAAGAAGGGATATATTGGTCTGTAATTGTTGACATCAGGATTTGATCTGTTTTTATAATTTTGTATTACTTTTTCCATTTTGAAGGTGTCAGGATATATCTCATCCTCCCGGATCGATAAGTTTAATAATTTAGACAAAGATGGTGTAATTTCATGTTTAATTTCTTTTAGGAGATATCATACCATGTCCTGCTGAGGTTTTATTGAATAGGAGATCAATTATCTTCCTCAGTAATGGGGTCTGACCCATAAGGTTTATATTGAGGACCATTTTGAAATGCATTGGCTAGTGTTTCTCTTATGAGTGCAAATTTATCATTTGTTTGGTTGTCTGTGGTAAAAATATTTTCAGAATATCGTCTTTTAGCTATTCTTATTGCTTTCGTTTAAGTGGTTTTATATTAGTTTCGTTTTCCACTGTTCTAGTTTTAATAATTTTTTGTGCGACAGGATTTTTTTATCGATTTGATGATCCGTGGTTTGTCTTTGCTTTTTGAATGACTGGTTTTTACCTATTATAGGAAAACATGATTCAAAACTTAGTTAACTTATTTGTGAGTGCATTCCAAAGTTCGTTGCTATCCTGGTTAGTTAATTTCAATACATAGGCGCTTATTTTAGCTATTTTTTGGTTGAATGGATCAATATTTTTTAGAGTAGATTCTTATGAGAGGTCTAATCGAGAGTTGTTTTAATTTTCTGCATTATTAGAAATGTATCCTAAGTGATCGCTTATAGGATCCACATTTAACATTGTTTAACATATTTGTCCTTGTATAAATATAGTCAATATTCTTGTTTTCGAAATTTTGGTAATTCTAATAGCATTTTAATGAGTTGTGTGATATTTCGAAATGTAAGATTATCAAAACAGAGTTGTTGTTGTATTCTAACTGATTAGTATTGAAATCATCTGTTAATATTACTTTTGAGTAGTCATTTAATATATTTAGCATTTTTTGAAATGTTATTGTTGAAGTTATCTAATTTGACATACCTACGATAAAATTCTGATCTTTGGCATTTTTCTTTTATGAAGACAAACAATTTCAAATTTTGGTTTATGAATAGAGCTATACCATCAACATTGTGAGGTATTTGATAGTAAGTCTTGTAATTTGGAAAGATATAATGAAAGTAACCTGCGTATTCAGTTCTAGTTGCTCTAAAGATATAACATCAAATTATAAATTTACATAATTGGTTTAAAAAAGTTGATCATAAGACTTTATTATATTTGATTTTGTAAATTACATGCTTAGTTAATTTTTTGTAGGTACTTTATACAGCCCCGATAAGTAATAACGACGCACCCCCCCCCCACCTGGGCCCCTATCTAACTGCATGCTCAGTAAGTATTTTAGGAAGATTGTCACATTAAAACAACTTTTTGAAAGAAGTAGCCATTTCAAATCTGAAACCTAATGGTTTTCAAGAATATTCTAAGAGTGAAAGGTCTGTGATAGACCCACTTCATTTTTTTCTTTTTCAAAGGTTTTTAGCTCTTTTTTCTAATTGCTTTACTTTGAGGAAAAAGCTTTACAAAAATAAAAGTCTACCGGAGAAAATGAAGTGAGTTTATCACAAATCTTTTGCTTTTGAAATATTCTTGAAAACCATTAGGTTTCAGATTTGAAATGGCTACTTCTTTCAAAAAGTTGTCTTAATGTGACAATCTTCATAAATTCACTTTACTTAACATGCAGTTAGATAGGGGGGCGGTGGTTTTACTTATCGGGGTTGTATTTTAAATTTATCTATGAAATAGGAGGTTTAAATATAAACAAACGAGCAGAAATCAATAAGGAGTATTTTAGCAATAAAAAAACAACCCCAAGAAATTTAAAACGTCTTATTTATATAAGTTTTTATAATTATATGTTATTTTGCATTTTATCAAGAACTTAAATGTTTGTGTAGTTTTACACTGTAATGCTTTACAATTATTGTCGCCAGAACATAATTTCTTTTTTTCTGGCGACAAGAATAGGTAACTGTTTTAACAATGTTGTTGAGAGGCCAATATGTCCATCATATTAAATAAAAATTGTCTGTAACATGGAATATCTTTAATCAAATTAATGTAAATGGTTAGGTATATATAGTTTTAGCTTTCAAAATTGTTGTCTAGCTTATTCTATTTAAAATAGTAAAAACATAAGACAACGTTTTGGGATATGATCATAGTTACCATATAATATCTCGTATGGATATGACTCTGGTTGAGAAGCAGTTTTATGTGTATCGTTACATGACATGTATTTTTTTACTTATAGTAGGAAGGTTTTATTTTATTATCTACCAGAAGCACGTGGCAAAAATAAAAACTATTAAAAGTATACTAGCAATAGTCATTCGAAATTAGCTGGCAACTGACAAGACATCTTGTCGGAAACTGTTCTGTTACGTAATTTTCGGAATGTTTTTTAAAATATTTATGTACTTTTATGCTGTTATTTATTTTATAGGAATATTATTTTTTATTTGTTTTACATATTAAAGGCAAATAATAATTCAGCTTCTAAATGCTTATCAATACAAAAAACATTTTTTCCAAAATTTTATTAGAAATAAAATACACTTCACTAATTTAGGTATAAATCTTTGATTAATATGAGTTCTCTGATTTATTATTTGTTCTAATCAATAGGTAGCTCACATTTCACTGCGTTCTATAAAATGTATAGAATCGGATTATTCGTTTTGTCTTCACCGGGATTTAGTTAACCTTTGATGAAAAGTTCCGTTGTTGCTGTGAGTGAATCTTATTAATAATGATATCTTGCAATGATTGAGTGATTTCTTTAAAAAAAAGATTGCCATTTATAGCAATGATTACCGGATAACTTGAAGATAATGATGACATAAAAAGTATATTATGCAAATATTTTATTATTATTTACATAATTAAAAACTCTATTACAGGTCATATTATACAAATATCAACACATTTGGAATTCTATTGTTGTGGTACTTGGTACGTGTATTGGATAGGCAAGCCATATTTTGTTATACACCAACCTTCTTTTATTAAATTGCATTGACATTTTGTTCAGAATGACATTAAAATCATATACAAAAAACAATTTAATAAATTTAAATAAAACTGTTTACGCTTTTTGCACTACATTATAAAGGCCAGATTTTACTATGTACCTAACTTTAGTTGGAATTTATCTAAACGTTTAAACAACCTTTGAAATAAATTTTCATTCACTGGAAATTGCACTAATCACTTTTTTCATTGCAAATTGCAATAGTGCTAAATATGGTAGCTACTCTTTTGATTTAAAATTTTATCAATCATATGATAGCGTAATGTTACTAATATTTATTGAAAATACACACCACATTTTAAAAATAATATAAAATATTCCGGTTTACTTCTTAAAACACGACTCGTTTATTAATTTTGATTTGCACGTGCAAAAATTACTTTTAGTTTATTCTTTATTCTTTATTATTTTTTAAACTAATCTCCCGCATTTATCTGTTTGTGTGGCACTGAATACCTGTAGGTATGTAATTTTAAATTACACTTCATAAGTAAATCTGATACATTTTTGATGGTTCTGATACACAAGATCTCAAAATAAACTGCAAAATATTCATTCAGCCTCCTTACATATCTCAGAACCGCCCATTTCGCTGGTACCTACTTAACTAATTTTATATAGAAGTCAAAAACTACTTCAATAGAGAGGTCACTGTTTATCTTCTGCTTATGGAAAGCCTATAACTATTCGGTTTAAGATTTGAGTACAACTACCCGCAAAGTCATTCGACTCGCGCAGTCAGGTCAAAGTTTGCTGTCTTTCTACTCGGAATGTATTTTATCTGTGGGACCTATTTTGAAAAGTATGTGGACAGAAAATTGCGATAGAACAGCATTAATGTTGTTTGAACTGTTGGGAAATTAGTTTCACGCAGTCTACGGTCATGTTCGAGAACAGATTCACCTTACCCTTATGTAAAAGAAATTGTCATTAAAATATTAATGGACACATAATGGCGAGTTTTATTTCTAAATAATTAAAAGAGCACGTTTTAGACTAACATCATTAAAAAAATTTCAAGAAATTGTGAAATAAAATAAATTAGTTTTTCTAATGAATTTTATATATGCTTAGGTCTCATCTTTCATCTTTTAAAGCTCCATCACTTTCTGAGAAGATTTGGTGATCATTGGGGACCATCATATTGAGCTTTCATAGCGAACACTGAATCTATCGAAGTTCAGAGAGGCCTCCATATAGGGCCTTCATCCATACACACATCATTGATGGAATGTCCTAAAGATAAATTCCAAAAAGACTGTTTAAAATCTTTTCTCTACTAAAAACCCTTACCAAGAAAATAATGTTGAAGGCTTTTTATTAAAACAAATGAAAAAACTCAATATTTCGGCAAAAATCAAAGTTTTGGATGCACCCCATCCATAATGGCTTATTTTGAGTTCTTTAAAATTCATCACTCCCATATCATGCTTTGATCCTAAGATGTACCTACTATGTGCAAGGTATTTTAAATAAATTTCATCCAAGAACGTTTTAAAAACCACACAGTACCGGTTGGAACTGAGCTACTGATGGTGTTCGCGATCTGATACAATAATTGTTTCTTATGGTTAAGGGGACCAAGGTCTAAGAGGCATCGAAATAGATATAAGAAAAATATGTGAGCAATAATTCATAGCGTTTCACCCAACTTTAACATAAATCACAAATTTGACCGTGAATGGTCGCATATTTTTGTCATCTTGCTGGTTTTCTTTTGATATTTTACAATCGCCCTATACTTGCTATGTTAGGTATATATTT
This sequence comes from Parotoplana pacifica, assembly GCA_034780595.1. Taxonomy (NCBI): domain Eukaryota; kingdom Metazoa; phylum Platyhelminthes; order Proseriata; family Otoplanidae; genus Parotoplana; species Parotoplana pacifica. The sequence continues at coordinate 4,156 of JAUYWI010098098.1, read as the reverse complement.
TAAAAAGAAGAAAGATATTCTTCAAGAATTGAACTAAAATTTGCTGCATCATACAAGTTCAATTAAAACCAATATTTCAAGGAAATATCGTCTCTTTTTTTAAATTTTATTAGATATTACCAAATATACATAGAAACCCATTCAAAGTTGCATTCTAGTCAATCTATCTATCCAGAAAATATATTTTTAATATTAATTAGATAAATATTGGTGTAACAGGTTTGCTTGATATGCCCATCAATGCTTCATTTCACTTCGATAATTAACCGTATTAGCTGAAATTCTATCTGACTAAATATTTTGTTGCTATAGTTCAATATAGAATTAGTGGAACATAATTTTTTAGGGCTCTAATAACGAGTAACTGGAAAGGAAGCTGTAAATTCTACACTGACCACAAAGATAACCGATTACCAGTTAAATGAACACGAAAATAAGACAAAGATTAAAACTAAATTCAATGGACAATATGCTATTATGTAACTGGAAAAAAATTCAGAACGCTATCAGTATATGATATCAAATCTTTTTGTTTTAATTATAAATGGGATCAATTTTAAAGCAATAGATACTTCGCTCTAACCACATCAATGTCCCATTTGTTTCTGAGGACCGGCATCATACGTTTAGTTTCCATTGACATCGAAAATGCGGGGTCACGTATAGATATCAAGGTGGACACAGGTTTTTTGTCTCTCATGACCACACAATACTTTGTGATCACAGTAAAATATGGATAATGGATCACTTCTCTAGCTGTTTGCATTAGACTCCACGAAGATTGGGAGTCCCATATAGAGCGGACCTGCTTATTGGGTTTTCCGAGGATGCATATTGTACGTGGACAATAGCTTTTAAGAAAGATTAATAACAAAATTTGTTTTCAGAATTAGGCTTAACTAAATTGAGAAATAAAATTGTATCATTTTGTGTATGCCTATATGCGGGAACCGGGATATGTAATTAAATATAAATATCTTAAATTTATCAGTTAAAAAACGATGTTTGATTATTTAAAAAACAAAAACTACAATAACAAATGTAAAAAATTACATTAGCATATTTAAAAGATATTTCCAAAATTTGTTATCCACAACCAATCCTAGTAAATAGAAGGTAGTTGAATTGTTTATCTTTTAGCAATTAAATATGCTTTTTGTCTATACGTTACATGTAAGCATATATGGTTTTCAAAATAAAACATTTATTTATATACTTGCCCAGCAACAAGACAAAATCTTTAGCTTTAATTGATAATAATTTATCTTTCCTAGTAACCTTTATTTGATAAAATTATGTCATTTTGTAAATCAAACAATACTTATCCATATGGATCAACACCAAAAACATAAAGATGATATCCTAATTACACTACTCATATTGTCACAAACTGTCATTCAATGCGCGTGTTCCCGAATTACTACCTTTATAGAAATCTCAACTATATGAAACAGATAATGTTATTTGAAGAATGCAAAAAATCAGATAACCTCTTGGCGGAGGGGGTTCATATCCACAAGGCGATGAAATATAAATTATTTAGTAGTAAATAGATAATTGTCAAAATCATAGAAGAATGATAAATGAGTCCATAATTGATATTTTGATAAAACTAAAATATTTTAGGGCAAATTATTTTCAACAACAATTTTATTATTTCGAAATTTTAACTCCAACCGGATGCATAAATGGGTCCACTTAATTCTTAAGATTAGATTTAATGCTAAATTTTCTAATGAAACTTTTAAACAAGGTCAACTTAGCATCCAAGACCAATAAAATAAAAAATTTCAACAAACTGAGTAAAAATATTGCCTATTAAATATTCCCTTTTATATTAAAAAAAAAACTATGTAGAAGAAAACTGTCTTACATTATTAATGTCGGTCGTACTTCGCTCTATTTCACCCCATAATACTTACATATTTGCCTTAGTTTTATGGCTACAAAAGTTTGCATTCCCAACTTTCAGAGCAGTAATCATTTGAAACCAAGGGAGAGGAGTCAGCTGGATTCGAAGGCAACTATATTACAAGTCAATAAATAAACCTTTTTATTGTTGCCAATTACTCTGCAGAAGTCAGTTTATTATTGAAAATCGGTCAAGAATGTGTTGAAATAAAAAATGAACCATCATCATCATCGCTCAGTGGTCTGTCAGTACAACACATGCTAAAGCCACAAGAAATTTGCATAATAAATATAATATTTGTTGGTTGATCGTTCACATTTTATTCTAAATAATTTTTAATTTCTACGGCCTCTATTTGACATTGCTAATGTAGATTTCGTTGTAATTTATGCAATTCATATGAATAATTATTTAAAATCCGCAAACAGATAATTTATGACCCTTATTAAAGTATTATAACTAATAATATTTGATATGCAATACTGTTTTCACTTAAAATTGTGTGTAAAAAAGAGAATTTTTAAAGGATTCACTTTTTGCAGACTATTTTTTTACATTTAATTACTGAAAAGGATGAAAGATGAACTGCTACATCTTAAAAAAAATAATAAAATTGAAATAAAATTGAATGCTGTGAAATTAGATTAGGTAATTCACAGAGTAAAGATCTTTACCTACTCTGTGAGGTAAGCATTTTAGTGTTGTAAATTTTAATTTTAAATATAACAATCAATCATGATTTTATTATTCTGAGTTTGATCTCCTCACTGTGACAAGACTGATAAAGTTTTAAAATACAATTGCATCACAATTTAAATTGGAATTTAATTTACACACTATCTGTTTTATCTTTTTCTTTAATCTTTGTGTTTCATTATTGAAATCTAACATTTTTATATACATTTTCATCTAATAGTGATGTCTAATAGACTTTAACTGACCAAATGACAATTTTAAACAGATGTGTGATCAAACTAATAATAACCAAATGATTTATTCAATAGTTAGTTTTTTGACCAGTTATCGAATTCTTATTAAAGCTGATTATTAAATATATTATCAAGTAAAATTATAGGAATACAAAATTATTTAGTTTAAAAAATTTAGGTACAAACTTTCTCGAAATGAACAATATTTTAATATATTGTTTCACATATTTATCTCAAAACAATATTTTGTTTTTTCTAAATATTATAACAGAGTCAAGTAAATAAAATATTTTCTTATTCCGGTTAATTTACTTTAAATTTTATTAAATTTCAACAATCAGGTGTTATTGTTTTAAAATAGATAATAACGTTCAGTTAAAAAAACAATACAACAATCAACTATTTTGGTCAAAATTTAATACTGTCTATTATAATAGCTAAATATGATTTAAAATTGAAAACTTCTGTTTAATTCTAAAAAAAATCATAACGATAATTGAAATGACCCAAACGAGAATAGAAATGTACAATTAATGAAGCGTGTCAAATGGATAAATAAACTGTTCCACAACCGCCTGGTGATAATAGAAATGTGACATTTATGAGTATTACCTACATGATAAAAGAAATGTACTATTATTCACGATAAATAAAAGTAGATATTAATAAAAAAGCTGTTTTTTACTGAAGATCAATGAAATGATATCAGACCTATGACAACAGAGTGAAATACAATGAAATGCGTTATACTTATGATAATATAAATAAATATATCAGACTTATGATAACAATGAAATGGATCAGTCTTATGATAACAAAAAAATATGTATCAAACACATGATAACACAATGAAATATATCAGACCTATTATAATACAGTGAAATGTCGAACTTATGAAATGTATTAGATTTATGATTACACAATGAAATGTATCTGATGTATGATAATACAATTAAATTAATAAAACTTTTGATAATACAGTAAAATGTACTAGACTTATGATAACGTGAAATGTCAGACTTATCATAAAATGAAATTATAACAATAAAATGTAACACCAATAAATTTCAAGGTAGCTAACAATGTATTCAATTATTTATCAGTATGAATTTCGGTGATTTTTAGGCTGAAAATCAACTTTGAAAACTCATTGTTTGAAAATTATTCAACCAATTTTAATCAAGTTTGTTTGAAAATAGGAGGCTTAGGCAGTAGTACAACATAATAAATAATATAATAATAAAAATAGAATTTATTCTTATAAAAAAAAGAAAAGGCTAGCCAAAGGCACTCTCGTGATCAAGTTGGCCACCAT
>JAUYWI010098087.1:0-11739 GCA_034780595.1 Parotoplana pacifica | reverse complement strand
TCAAAATGTTAAATAGTTTTCAAATGGCAGCTGTCCGAAAAGTGACCTTTCTTGTCATATCCTAATAACCTTACTGTATGTAGGTTGCCGCATGAGCTAACAACCTACTACCGTAGGTTTAGATACCCGTATGCTTGTTTTTACTTTAAATTATTTTTTTTACTGTCATTTGTATTAAAGAATTTTTCTAAATATTGTAAACTGTGAATGTTTCTAAATAAATTGATAAAACGGCTTATAAAAGTTTGCCAAATGTAAATTTTGGTACTAGCCTAGCTAGTTTTTTACTAAATTGAAAATGCCCAGGTATTTTTGACTACCTATTTAGAAATCAACGATATCAAAAAATATAATAGCAAAATATTCAGAAATTCGCTGTTTAATTTTACTTATATAATGAAATGCATATTACATATGTTGCGAAATATGTGACTCAAATCATAAAACATTTTCCTGAGTCAGCTCACCGCAATAATTAGAATTATTTTATTTTAAAAGAAATATACATCCTTATGAACAATTTTATGATTGTAACAATGAAAGCAAAACCATGAGTTTTAGCCACATAATTCCTAAGATCTTTTTTTGGAACATCTCACGTCAACACGTCTTAAAAACCTTGATAAATCCTTTCAAATTCAAAAGAATCTCATCAGATGCAGTAGAGTAAATATTTTTGTACTTGTAGTTATTCTAAAAATAAATGACTTTTCCGAATGCTTTACAAATGATAAATGACTACCTATTTAGAATACAACTTTATCACAATGCAATCAAATTTGGCCAGGGGTGGTAGGTCCATCTAGTCGAGGCGGTAACTAATCATTGATCCAAATATGAGGATTCTGTTGTATATAAGCAAAAAATATGTAGCACATTATTGTGTATATTTTACAGAAAAATATTCATAGAATTAAATATCTTTGTGATGAATACATTTAAATATCAGTACAATAAATGTAATGTACAGTACAAATAATAAAAGAAAGACATTGATATGTAGTTAAACAAAATAGACAGTCGCTATTGGACGGTCTAGACAAAGACAGATTTTAATGCGGGTCCGTGTTTATAATTTGCGTCATATAAATCTTTATGGATCATACAATATCTATAGTAGAATAGCATTTATAGATATTTATTATTGTCACAGATATTGTGCAGTAAAAAAATCTACGATCGCCAAAAACTGAGGGAACAATAGCCATTTCATTTTATTTGAGCTAAATACTAAAGCTTGAATTGTAATGAGATTTAAAATTAGGCTATGTTTTGACATAACGACCTTATGACGCAAATAATAAACAGGTCCGTCTAGAGTCTAGACGGAGCAATAGCCACTACAAAGTATAATCAATATTTCTATAATTAACATACATAGGTTTGGAAAAGCTATCGCAAACATGTATCCCCATGTTCTTCTAAATCTAAACTGAAAACCAGATTTCAGACTCAGTACGAGATAATGGATCAAGAAGACTTTAAAAAAAGTTGTCTAGATAAATTTACAAAAAACATAATAATTAATATTTGCTTGATACAAATATAGAGATTTTTTATGAATTCCAGGGAAATTATTTTTTTGTTAAAAATAGCTAAAATTTCAGATTTCGATGCTGCCATAATATGAATAAGCACGGGTATTAAAAAATAAAACGTGATGTGATACGAGTCTTAGATACAAAGTACAAAGGTGAAAAATCTATAATACTTAGGCCGGTTTGTACCGAACTTAAAAGTAATCTGCCGAATATAGTCATAAATAGGTAATTGATTATTATAAATAGATATCAAACTACAGAATTTTAGTTCTCCATTCATCACCATCATTACATATTAGAATCTAATCATCTGTCCATAAAGTCTGTGCATCATGTATTCTTGCAGGTAGTTATTTTAGCTAAAACGTCATTAAGTTATTTCTAAAATTTAGATTTTCCAAATTATATTCTTAAAGTTTGGATTTGTTAACTATTCTACCCGTATTTCAGAAACTAATATGTATGTATATTTTTTTAAATACGAATAAAAAATGATGATGCACACAGACTTTTTGGACAGACGGTAATATAACAATATTCTTCCCAGAGCACATATTCTCAGAACTGCCTCAATCAAATGCATAACAGTTGGGGCATCAGTGCACTAAGTTCTTTTGTGGATCATCAGATATAAAATCTTTCTAGTCTGAGCCGCTAAGAGCAGATGCTATCCTCTGAAAAAATTGCAAAATGTAAATTTACAAATAATAAATCTTAAAATAAAAACACATTAAACAGTTAAATTAGTAGATACAAACAGTACATCTTTTTAAAAACCATGATTTATGTGACCGAGCCAAAATGTATATGGGTAAATTTTAATTTGTAATTAAAAAAAGATATTTTTTTTATAAATATTCCAGGGAAATGATTTTTGTTAAAGTTGACAATTTTAGTAAAAAACAGACCAAAATTGACTATTTAAAAAAAATTCTGTTCTAGATTGGTAGAATTTATAATTTTATTGGTTAATCTATATGAGGTTGTCTACTACTTATAAAATAGTAAGATTTTCACCAATAGAAAACATTTTGTATCACTAAAATTTACACATAATTCTCTATTCAAAGTCTGAAATTGAGATCCATTGAGTTGGAGAAGACTCAGATAATGCAATAAAAATTCAAGTTGTCAAAATCATTTGCATTGATTGAATATATTCCAAAACCACAAATAGTCTAAAAACTAAAACAAATAATTTAGAGCCATAAATTGAACTTATAAACATCTCGTCTATACCAACCAGGAGCCAAATGTATAAGAAACTGAATTTTCAAATTTTGAGTAACACAAGGTGATTTTAATAATTTGATAAACCAATAATTTTGGCCTAAATTCTCAATAAAAAAGTAAATGTCATCAAATCCATCTACGTCTGTACCATCTAACTACCAACATAATTCTAAACCAATAATTCAAAAAACAAATTTAGTAATCTCAAATTTGATATCATCCAATTTTTTATAAAATGTATGCAACAAATATACATGGAATCAGATGCACGCATTAAAAACATATATATAAGTTTTTAACGTGGTAGACATAAAAAATATTTTGATAAAATCAGTTAAAATCTTCTGTGATCAGATATAACAGCATAAAAAAGACGTGAATATACTTTTAAAAATAACAAAATATAGACAATACAAAACCGCGAATTCTCAATTAAAAACACAGATTGAATAAAATAGAATAACTAAGACAATTTAATGCTTTTTGAAAGGAGTCCTTTTGCAGGCTTGTGACGGCTCCTTCTCAAAAATAGAGGATATAATATGTAGTAGTGGCGGATACAGGGGGTGGGTCCCGGGGGGTCCGCACCCCTCTTTCCCTCCACTGGTGCCCCTTTTCTTGTAAATATATAGGTATTATATTTAGTATAAATGTATGCTTATAATATAATTAGACATGTCATAAATTATCTAATTGTTCCTTTTTAAAGATTAATAATTTACTTTTTAAGAATCATATTTTTTTTATATGGTGTGCTCAAAAAAGTAGTGGCAACTTAACTTTTTTATATGCCCTTCCGATATTTGGACCCCCTCCTTTCGATAATCTTGGATCTACGCCTGTCTAGAAAATTTGTGACTTAAATCTTACTTTTCTTAAATTTGTATTATTATTGAAACTTTGAAGCATTGCTTGGGCAACTCCAATTTGTCTGACGCCATTATTTTGTATAGCAGTCTGGATTTTGTTTGTATCATCTTCCATCAAGGATCTTGCTACATCCCTTTCACTTTGAATTTCATGGTCAATGTCATCCAGTTCCTTCAATTTAAATACTGTTGCTTTCTTTTCATTTGCAAGTTTTACTTTATGTGCTGCTCGAATTTTTTCTGCCTACTGTATGCTTTGATGTGTTGCCTTTCTCCACATACTCTCTGTGACTAGCTCTGGCATTACTCATTTTTTCAATCAGTTCTTGGCAACTTTTCTGGTTTACGTCCAAATAATTTCATGCTATCTTTAATAGTTTGCAATGCAATTATGCTTTTGTTAGACAGTTGGGTTCTTGTAGTTCGCATTAATGATTTATTGTATGAGAATCCACGTTGGACATCTGTATTTCCATGGTAAATGGACATGGCTGCTTTTACTAATTTTGAAAGTGTAGGATACTTTGGTAATCCATTAGCACTCTTTAACTCAAATATAGGCATGATATATTTACAATTGTATATAGATGATATAAGCTCTTAACTAACTTATACATAGTATTCTTGTTCTATGTAAACATTAAAATGTATTTAGCCCAAACAATATATTGTGGTCTATATAAATATATAGACAGGATGTATTCTATATATGCGAAAATTGTATTATATTTGTAACGTATGAAAATTCTAAGATACATTGTTGTTTTTGGATAAAAAAGTAGTTGATTTGGGATAAGCTAGATGGATCCAATAGAAGAAAGTGACTGCATATCTGATAGAATATCCAACAATCCTGTAAAAAACTTTTTTTTAAATTATGAAAATAGAGTAATTAAAGGATTATTAAAAAAAGGACTGTAAAAATAGAGGGTACGTCACAAGCCTGGATTTTGTGGAAAGTAATGAACAAAAAAAAATCAACAATGTGTACAAACTATCAATGTGAATAGGTTATAAACTCAAATAGTCAGGAATCAGGATGCCCAGTAGGTATGCACAATTTTGTTGTTTAAAAGAGGCACTGCTTTGAGTGAGAAACCATCTTATCAATAAAGCATAATATATAATCTAAAACAGGGTTGAAATTCTCTAGGACGTATTTAACTACTCCATTGAATAAAAAAAAGTAAATTTAACGGAGATACATCTAATTAAGAATCATTTAAAAATCCATTCCTACTAAATTTAAATGATTATCTAAGAACTTTTGTTGATGTCGCCATGTATCTGCTTAATAAATACATAATCTGGAAAAGGTTTCCTCATAAGAATATATTCTTTATAGGTAGATAGCATTCTGTAGATAAATTACATAACTATCTACAATAGGTAACAGGCTATACATATTATAAAAGTAATCAAGAAATAATTATGCATAAAACGTTGACATAATGTTAGAGAAGGCAGTCAGTTCATGGATTAAGTATTTTTGCTAAAAACGAATGATCTGAAAATGTAAGCTCTTTATGGACTAGTGATAATATTATGTACACAGAGTTAACATGCAATTAGCGTCCCATGAAATATCTATGGTAACCATTTCTAGACAATCGAGAAATCCTTAGGTAGGCAACAACAGACAGTGCACAAATAAACAGTAGAAATATTAATCATTTGGCAAGAAATAGAAAAATTATCCAAGTTGTTGGCAATTACAGGGGTCGTATTTATGAAAAAGTATGATCAAAATTATGAAAAAACATAAGAAATAATAACAACACACTAAATAATCTTAACACAAAAATGACATTTAAAATAAAGTTATTCGGATAGTGATCAATAAATTTTTTTTTCGACATATTACAGAGTAGAATGTATGTGTACTCAATATTTTCATGAGAGTATCCCACTTTTTGGGTCTTTGTCTCCAACTTTTAAAAGCAATTTTTGGCTTGTCCCCCCTTTAAAAAGAAAACAAGATCATACATAATATATGGAAGATATCATTTTCTTTTTGAACAATACTGATGACCAACTAGTAGATAATTTCTGGGGTCCTGAATACTCCATCAAAATATATATTGACAAAAAGAGCAACATTTGATTAATTATTCTGAAAGTGATGAATATGCTTAAAAAACATAATTTCGCTTTAGAAAGTTCTTTTATAAATTTGAACGTAATAAAAGCTATACGACAACATCAAGTAAACAAAACAACAAAAGAATCGAATCATAGCACAAATAATTGCAGTCAATCAATGGACGGGTAGGTTGGAAGAATCATTTCAATCATCATTTATAATAATACATAATAAGGGGCAAGGTTTTAATAAAACATAATAATACGGTTTATTGCACATGACAAAAACTAAACAAAAAATGAACTGTCAGGTTTTGAAACGATAGTCACTCTCACCTATCGTTGAGATTTGTTTTGCTTTTTTGTAGGTGACTCTTTTTTGGTGCAATTTCTAAAAAACAGCATGCTGCTTGATCAACATGACATCAACGTGTACTCCATTCACGAGGACTTGACAGCACCAACACCACAGTGAAAGGAACGTTCAAACTTGAACACGACGCTAAACAGATCGCCTCCCAGACGCTTGGCAAGCCAGGCGTTTTTGATGACAGCAATCTTGACACAGTCGCACGACAGTCTGGCAGTGAGGTTTGTGTGGACCGCCCTACCCATGCCCTCAACCACAACCAGGTCGACGTTTTCCTGTCGCACGACACGAGTAAGCGACTGTGCGACGCACCGCAGATCCAAACAGGGAGACTCGGAGCCAGTCTGGCAAACGACCAACTTTCGTTTGGATAAGGCCAACTGGATCGCGGGCACCACAGTGGCCAATTTCTTGAGCAGAAGTCGGAGTTCAATGTGCGTCACGTCGTTGATCGCTGGGCCTAGATCGAAAAAAATTAAGTATAAAATGGAAATTCTTCACATTCTACAAATCTAATACTTTTAATCATACATACTAAACCTGGTCAGCAATTCTACTGAAAAATAAAGAGGTTAAAACTAAAGAAACTAAGAGGGTTGAATAAGAATGTCATGGTAAAAAAAGAACACAAATCCATTTTCATGGAAAGACGGGACACTGTTTTACAATTAGTGTTATTTTTAATCAATACCCGTATGTCAAAATTAACATAGTAAAAAAAACCAGGAATTCCAACAAAAATTCCAGCAAAAACACTTCCCATTGGAACTACAGGAAATAAATATCTACAGAAAATTCTTCAGTAGAATAGTATGCGTAAAAAATAACCGTAAAAACAACCTGTTGTAATAATCTTATCTCAACATGATTTCACAGCAGCCAAAGCTTTATAATAATGGAAATTAGGTAATGCATTTCTTACCTGAATTAGCAGCCAACACCACTTTACTTCCGCGCTCTATGCATTCCAGTGCAAAGGGCAATACTCCCACAATAATATCAAATCCGCTGTTATCACAGAAAATGAGGACACACTTGTAAGCCGGTTTGGATTGGTCCTGTAAGTGGGACAACCAGGCGTCAAAGTCATCATAGAGCCATGGACGAGACTACAAAAAGGCATGTGTACTAGTAATCAATTGACAAAGTTATGTTATAATAAGTACTCGTCATAGTATTTTTGGCAACTTGGTAGAGATGAAATTGTCTATATAAAACAGACATGTCAGAGGCAACTATGTACTTTATATACAACAAATAATAACAAAGCCCATTATGCATAAAAATTATCAACTTGAAAATTAACCAAAACATTGATAATCTTAGAATATTATTCATCCAATCAAGCATTCTTTGCACAATTATATATTTTCTGATATTTTTGTTTGTTTTATCTGAATTTGTAACAATTAATGAAAATCAATACTAACTTCATCCATTATTTTAGGAGTCATAGTATTTTCTCTTACTTGAAGTTTGCTCTTTGCTCGATGAAACTTTTCCATTCCATCTTGTGGAGTGACCATTAGGGCCAAAATCTCCCGCGCGCCCCAGTCGAATACATTGCCAGCCAACATGCCGAGTACCACCTCCAACTGCCGGTCTTCCCAGGCCAGGGCTGACAGATAGTCCAACCGCTCAGCGATGCAGTTGAAGGCAGATTCATTTTCCAACTATGTAAGAGACAATTCAATTTACAATACCTTCATTTCGCCAGGATGTTGCAATACCTATGTCATTTAAATCTATTTTTAGACACACAGATAAGAATGTTAGCGACATAAAGTACTTAATACTAATTTCGCATAATAAAGAAACCACCTTATTTCTTATAGATATATAAATAATAAACCGACATTTTTAAACATTCTAAAGGTAACCTTGGGCCTATTCGCACGTCCTCATGGGGAAGAAGTAAAACTCTAGTCCACCTGAATAGTTGATTTCAAAACATATATAGACATCAAACTTAATATCCATTTCCTTGTCAATGATATGTTTTAAGAGTTAGGTATTCATTTAAAGTTAGGAATAATAAAGAGTAATGCTTTGATTAAAAAATAATGAATATTGTTCTGATGAACTAGAATTATAATCTAGCCACAATATTAACCTATTTGTGTTGGCTATGGTAACCAAACAAATCCCACCTTTTTCTGCATAAGAAAGGGGTCACTGAAACCAAACTCTCGCAGGAAATTCTGATGAGCATCGAGTAGACACCTAACAGTGAGCACGCCATAGGCACACGGATTCACCTTCAATTCTTGCAGATAGGATAGATATTTGGCAATGTAACGCTTTGACCGTTCTTCAGCTGTGTCCGAGATGGCTGCTTGGCTCTCATAGGCTTTCTGTTGATGGGTGTCCCCACCCGCCTAGAAAAAACAAAGCAGTGTTCAACTTAAAAAAAAGATTACTCATATGAACTTAGATTAAGAGAGCAATGAGACATTATGTGCATATGTACTTCCTGTGGAATCGATGAAATTGATTTCCAATGTACATTGTACTGCTGTGCAAAAAAGGAATTATATAAAAATTGAATGTTTTGGAAAGGTGTAATTTCTATTACTAGATATATTTAAAAAAAACACCTAACACAAATGATTTCACTTATTTTAAGGTTTGAGCTAACAGTATAACTTGGTCTTCTCTTCATTTTGTAATAAATTCATATAATTCCTTGTTGTAATGCCCCTAGCAACAGTAGTTAGGAAGGTTAAATAAAAGTGCATGTATGGTAGCTAAGGCATCATGCGGTCAAATACAAATCAAACCATATCATTGAGTGATAGCTACAAAGTGTTGTAACTCTGTACTATTAGTTTTCCATATACAACGAATAATATAGAGGCCTTTGTCTAGAGGACTGGCCGGCTAGAAAAATCGTCTGGATAATGGGGAACATCGCATTGGTGCCAATATAAAGGAAACATAGGATCCCAATAAATCCTAATCAGTCATATCAACAAACTTCATTTAGAGCAACTAACGTGCGATCTCACCTCAAAACAGTTAAGCCAATAGTTCCTGGCCTCTTCATCAGAGGTGATATCCCAGGTATCAGGACAGTATCTAGCGGCATAAGACAGCAGGGGAAATGCCTCCAGTTTATGGTCCAGACGACCCAACTCCAACTTATCAAACAGATGCAATGAGTCGAGGTGGGCCATGGGTGAAGTAGCAGCCGGCAGGGAAGAAGTCTCCGTACTGGCAAACGGTGAACCGGGTGAGGTACATGCTGAATCACCTAATCTAGGGAACCTACAAGTAACAAAGAGCAAGCTCATATGATAAAATAAACGTTAGAGATCTCTGAAAAGGTTGATTGCAATATAAAAAATATTGTTACCAATCTTTTACATAAAAACAGACCTGCTGAGAGAAAAAAAGCCGGATATTTATTGGTGGAGCAGTGCAGATCCAGGAGGCGCAGCTTCCTGGTGGGGGGTTGTGGGGGGAGATATTAAATCATATATAAGTTACGAGTGTATCTATCTATGAAGACACTCTAAGGGTATAAAACTCTAATGGTACATACCAAACAAATGGTACCAGGCAAATACATCGTTATGTGGCTTTAAATAAATTGGTTAACAGAATAGAGGAAAACAACAAATTTCAATGTTGGCGGAAAAAATAGTAACTGGGGTCTTGGACCTGCGCTGATGGGGAGTCAGGTCTTTTCTTTCAAATTCTGAGTCATATATTTGTGTAGTTTTCTATGTTAGCTAGGTTTCAATTTAATATTAAAATGAATAACAATTTGAAGTGATGTTAATAATTATGGAGTTGATTCACTTGTACTATTTTTCTAAGACAGGTTTTCGAATGGAAACACTTGCCGGTTAAATTTTATAAACATTTCTAGATAGGTCAACCAAATATGAGAGAGCAATTTATGTATGTTACTTACTCTTCCATCAATAAATTTCAACATTTCTTAGGAAATAAATTTTCGGTCTTACTTTATTGTTTATCAAAGACAAACAATAATAGAAAAGCTCATTCGATGAGTTTATAAAATATTACTGAGTTCAAACTAAAGTAGTTGTGGTAGACGACACAGTCACGCCTAGTGAAAACTGAGCCAGCTGGTTCGGAAGTTCCGGAAAAAGACATTCACCTATATTTTTCGAAGAATGGGCGGAGGGGCTAGAGGAAGACCCCGAATTTTTCACATAGCTCTAGTATTTGTAAGTACTTAAATTTCACTCACAAAGCAACCTACGAAAAGTAAGAGAAAATGATATTAAAAAAGGGCGGAAAACCGCCTTTGAATTTTATTGCAATTTTGAACGATTCACAAAAAATGCCGCCAAAATTCTCGTGCTTGTAATAAACAAAACTATGTCATAAAATATTCGTAACACTAAAATTTAATTCTTATAGCTTTGATCTGCCAATTAGTCTACCAGGCGCCATTTTGTTTCTAAAAGGTCTTTAATTCGAAAATAACAGATCCAGGAAAAGACATACTTTAACTATTACCTACTTCAAGACGGCTCCTACAGAATTTTAATGATAAATCTTCAGATAATAAATTCAGAGCCTCGAATTCCAATTTGAAAATTTGTATTAGTGATAAACCAAAAATAACAATTATGGTCTTTTAAAAATAGTAATTAATTAATATTTCGATCTCACCTTAGTCAATATACTATCTTAATGAATTCGGATATAATTATAAACTGTATTAAGAAAACATTCAGTTTGCCAAACATGACCTACTAAATACAAAAATAATGAGCATACCATTTATTTGATACAATATCCGTCGCCGAGCTACCGCAGTAATTCTCAGACCAGGATGTTCCGGTCATCATGTTGAAAGCTCCATCAAACTCAGTCAATTCTTCTACATCTTCCTCATCCAGTTCAATATTCAAGGTCTTGGGAACCATTCGCAGATAGTTTGTCTCTTCATCATGTGATGATACAGTTGGTGATGAAACAGTCTCATTTCGATCAGGAACCTGCGTCACCACTCTATCAGAACAAAGATCGGGGTCACCAGCTTTGCTCTTTATCTCGATCTTATTGGCACACTCGTCCGCCTCCACAGATTTTAAGAAGGCACCAACTGCACCTAAATAGCCCTCGTGTCGTAGAAACATGGCCTTAACCTAAATAATAGAAATCAATCAATAAATTCCACTAGAATAGACAATAACATAAAATTCTTATCTGTAATCAAGTTAATAAATATCAGTAAAGCCCGTTGATAGTACAATTAATGGAAATAATTTAAATTCTACTAAAAATAGGACTTTCCAAATCAAACTGATAAAAAGGTCATAAAAAACATTTTAATGCTAATAGTAGCTAGGTTCTGGACACATCTACGGTATGGTGCTAGTTTTACCATTTTAATTATTTATTCATTAAAGATAAAACGAAACTAATTAACAATGCATTTTTAAAGTCACGATACTTTGGACACACATCATTTAACACAAAGTAGGTCAGAAGTTTCTTGATTCTACTTTGTTTAAAACCACTGAATGACAATTAGTTATTAGGCAGTTTTGCGTTATAGAAAATAAGTAGTTTCTTACTATGCAAATACAGGGCTGCTCAAAATTAACCGATACAAGAATTTTTTAAGAAAATAATTTTAGAAATTATGTCTATCTTTTAA
>JAUYWI010098086.1:0-22826 GCA_034780595.1 Parotoplana pacifica | reverse complement strand
ATGGTCCATCTGTAAATTGGAAATTTTACGGAAATCTGAAATCAGAAATGTCAACCATGAACGGTGTTAGCATCATTAAATTATAACTATCCACATTTTTGAATTTTTAAGCAAATTTTCATGGTAAATTTAAAGCGAATCGAAACCATTTTTACCGATATTTGTTTAGTATAGGAAAACCACAAGTACCATTTGTGCAACGCAAGACTTGCGTGTCTTGAGGTTCACTGTGTACATAAGAAAATCACTAAACCTTGGGAACAGAAAGAATGATATTAAATTTCTTCGTAGCTCTTTTTCTTCTTCTTTTTTTGTGATGTTTTAATGGAAATGAATCATCGGTACAGCGTATTATTCTGTTTCAATATTAGCACCTTTATAAGTTGTGCACCTTGCTCTACTTCAGGGAAACACTAAATTTCGCATAGCGGGCTCGGCATCGGTGCTCGATACCAACGAATCGTTCCGAATAGAAAAGAAGCTCAAATTGCGTGGGGAGCCGTTCAAGATTTTCAGCAAGACTGCCTTCGTCAAGGGCATGTTCAACAGCGCTCTGGAGGTCAGCAAGTTCATCAATGCTCAGGTCAAGACGGTTTCTGGAATACGAGGTATTTGCATTGTCAGGGGCGAATGGTCTTCCGTTTTTAACAGATTTCTGTTATACTGAAGATGATTTTAGAATGCAGCCAATTTATCTTATTTTTAAATATTTTTTGGGAGGTACCCCTTTTCCGTTTTTCGTTAGCTTAACACGTCTTGTGAGGCCTGCCTACTTTAAAATAAAATGTATGTACAACGTGCATTTTTTTCAGTTTATTGTATTAATACTATTTTAGATTGTAATTTGAAATATCTTCTGTTAATCCTATCCAATTTTATTAAATATTTACGGAATTGGATTTATTTTTTGTGTTTAGTCATCACTTCTGATCTTTTTACTTTAATAAAAATAAAAACGAATTCTTTTTTTGAGAAGGGAGAAGTTTATTAGACGTGTTTACACGTGACATTTTTGTTTCTGAAACCTAATTGATTGAAGGCTTTATGAAAATGTTTAAAGTCAGTTTACTCGGTAAATATCAGATATTGCAAATATTTTGTTTTTACGGATAAATAATTTTTTGACTTATTACGTCACAGTTAAATATTTTTGTATGGATGGATTCTTATCTTATTCATGGTGAAATATTTGCTGCTCACCCCTGGTGGCATTCAGTGTCTTCAGCAGCACGAAATCTTTACTGCAGCAAACATACAAAATTAAAAAATAATAAATTAAAATCTGTCAAGCCTCGACAGTACTAACATCATAGAAATGAATATAATCCAACCAAAAGATGTGCAAAAACATATATCACTTCAACATAAAAAACAGAATCTTTACTAAAATCAGATCAAAACTACGAAATCATGTGCATCTTGTTTTACACCTAAGCTGAAGCATGATAAGATGGTCAGTCTAGCTGTGGTCTTCATGGCTACGTTGTTAACAACATTACCCATACATAGCTGAAACCCACCCAACTTTCATGAAGCATAGTTTTACCGTATAGATGTGAAACCTTCTGCAACTTTGTTATTTCAACATAATATGCTTCAGAAGCAAAGTTTCAGGAGCGTTTCCACAATACTTCTGACACTTTGCTTGACCTGTAAACACGGCGTATTCACCATTCAGTGTTGTGTACTGTATAAATGGATGATGTGATGATGCAGGCGCGGTGTCATTTGAACCTACTTGGTTGCCAATCCCATTGTTGTTTTTGCTCAGGTCGCATCAAACAGTCACTGGTTGGTCAAAGCTATCCGAAAGGTGCTTTCCGAGCCGGATTTGAGGCGACCATCGTGGCCTCAGACTTGGTGGTGTGTCGCTGCTTCACTCCAGTCACCGTGACCAGGTTCTATGCTCCAGTGACCAACTTACTGCTCAATGAGGCGGAACGAGTGGTCTGGCGAGGAATGAGGACCGTGGGAGAGATCCGCAGACAGTCAGGAGGAGCACTCCAGGCGCCCAACAATCCCGATTCTCATTATCAGGTAATATGCCGGTATCATTGGCATCTCACATTTATTTGGTCATTGAATGACATCCAGGTGTGAAGCAATGCCACAATTAACGGGGTTGAGTTTACTTTATTAAAACTAGCTTTGACCATAGATATTATACAGAGTGGGGCATTAGTCAGGAAACAGGAATTTTTGAAAAATTTATTTTAGCAAATTTAAGCATATGCTACAAAGGAACATTAGTAAATCTTCCTTTCTCCTTTATTTTCTTTAGCCAATTGTTCGCGATGAATTCGTGAGCCTGCCCGTCCAAGTGCCATCACGTCTACAAGCCGAACTTCCCTACCGCTTCAAACCACGCGCTCTCACGGGCCAGGACCAGAAAGATCCTGTGCAGGAGGCCCGCCCGCCGGTTATCCGAGAGCCCTGGGAAACACGTCGTCTGGATCTGGTGGAGAAGTTGCGTGCCATCCACGAGGCCCACGCTACTAAAAAGAAGGCGGCGATGGTGGTGAGGGCGTCAGCACATCAGGCCAAAAAGGCCAAGGAAGTGGCGCGTAGGGCGGAGAAGAAGAAGCGGTCCTCCAAGCGGTTTATGGCTCTTCAGGGCAGTATGGGCAGGTTGCGCAAGAAAAGTACGGGGCCCAGTAAAACGGAGTTGAATGCAGACGCCCCTGAAGGTGTTGCTTCGTCTAAATGATAATTGTTTTGGGGTGATATTAGTGGTTGACCTATGACCTCCTTTTGCTGTCTATGTATGTACTTTACAAAATAGATTATAATGAAATGTTGTCATTTAACACAACTAAATAATGAGCAAAATGATAGGATTTGATTTGCTCGTCAGCAGCTGATGGAATGTCACGTTGTCAACATTCTGAAATACTTCCAAGCTATTAGTTTCACTACAAAGACATTGTGTAATTTCTCTAATGTGGCTACAAATTTTCATAAAAACTGACATAGGTGAATAATTTTCATTATTATCTTGTTTCCTTTACCTAAATAGTTTCATTTAATTTTTCAGCTTGTCTTTATTTTATGTCACCTGTTAGAGATTCAGTTAAGTTGTAATTCGGCATCCACAATTATTAATGAGTATTGCCATGTTTACCTACATAGAGCTACGAGTAATTCATGTAGGTGATGCTGTGTAAATTACGTAAATCATCTTCAGATGTGCATTTTGCTCAGCTGATTTAATGCGTCCAAATGAATAGCAGTCTGTATAGATGTGTGTATATATTGTCTAAATGTCTAATATCAAATACAACATTTGTGGTTTCTATTCTGTTTTTCCGTTTGTTTGTTAGTTTCCAATTTGTTGTTGTTATTTTGTTTATTTGAAATTTTATGTTTTATAATGTAAAATGGTCACCACATCAGTAGGGCTAGAAAACCTGATTCGAGTTAGTTACCATCTGTTGTAATAGTATACGGCTCTCAATGATTCATAGGAGGGAAGAGATGTTCAGACCATTTCTACCATGTGACGTCACTAGGCTAGGCCCAAACATTTTCTTAAGAGTAGCATTTAATCTACCAAAAATCAATATTAAGAAGAGCATTCTCTAAAATCAAAAGTTTATAATTATGTATGCCACCAAAAATAACAAAACTAAATTATTGTTGTTGTTGTTGTATTATGTCCCAATTATACAAAAAATACTGGAAAAAATATCAAAATGTTATTTAGCATAAAAATATTAATCTTTAATTTTTTACCTATGTTTTTCTAAAAACATAAAAAATCCTATTGAATCTTTCCAAGGAACTTTATCTACCAGATTTCAGCCCAATCAATACACAGGAAATATGAAATCCTAGGCTGAGAAATATGCCACAAGGATTTCACATTTCCCGTTTATCAATTGGGTTGAAATTTGGTACTATGAATAATATCTATATAGAAATTATGTTAAAACAATTCTATGTGTTCTAAAAAATACTAGTTTCACATTTACAACTTTGATCAAATTAACTATTCAAAGAAGACTGTGTATCATAAAGATAAGTTGGTCCAATATGGGTTAAGAAGAGCATGGAAGTCGCTCTTATTCCAAGAACCGTGATCACGTAATTAATCGGCGGTTAATGTTTGTTGCACCCTTCTCGTGGCGGCCACCACTGGTATTACAACTAAATGGGCTGGAATGGCTTATTTAGGCTAAGAGCATAGTAGGCCCGACCTGATAGTCATGTGACTTGATGTGTGATAAAAATAGAAAAAATCAAAGCACTGTTAACATTCTGGCCCAGTGTTCTGGTAGTCAACACTGTTATCTAAAATCACCAAACTGAGCCTAATGGACAGAGTATTATATAATTGCCAACATTTTCTGCCCACCCAACAACACGTAGTTGACTTGTTTTGCTTGTATCAGTAGATCTCTTGCAGCAGGGCCTTCTGTTCAGTGCGTTGACTACATAATGCACATAGCATAAGCCTAGACATAAGCTTGAACATAAGAATTCTTGGTCCGGAATAAAAAAACATTCAGTCAAACTCAACGAGAAGTCACAACCTACATACCACGGTTATCAAATAAGTAATAGATAGAATATTTTGCACTGAAAATTCTTCCCTCATAATTATATCGTTTTGTCGACATGGTTTTAGATAAATTATTTATATTGCACAATTGGTAATATAACCGCAACACAATGAACAACCCCAGAACTGTTTGTTTTCTATAATGTGGTGATTACCAATACAAATGCTAATTGTTATCATTTTGGAGAACTCTACATAAATCCACCTTTTAGATGTTTGCAGAATATACTTCTTATGCCGTGGATGGGTTGACGTGTACATAGCTTCATCGGCAGAATTATTTTAGAAAAATCAATAAGGGTAGCTAGAGGTCAAAATCAACTTTATTCGTTAAACTTCAAAATTGGTGGATAAAAATTCTTGGTCCGGAATAAACACAACATTCAGTTAAACTCTGTGATCGCAAGCATCCAAAAAGAACTTTAAAAATTATCTATTATATCGATTTTATGTCTTATAAAAATTCAGGTAGAAACATTCTATAGGTACCTATCGTTCAAATTTGAAATTTAGAATTGCGAAACCATTAGAAATAATGCACTAGAAGATTAGATAATGACCTACTTGGTTGCTGATCTCTAACGGCCGCCCAACCAGGGCTAGCTAGTTTGTTAAAAAAAAGTAATTGTTTTTCAAAAGTTTGAGTATAAAAAATTGTAATGATTAAAATGCACTATCGTTTTGGAGTGCATTTGGTCACTACATTTAAAAATAAGCAAAAACGATTTTAAACCCCTGCTGGTAGTCACTTAAAAATATCTTCCTCAACGATGGGGCTAATTATTTCCACACCCACCCTAAAGGGAATTGGACTGAAATTAGTTACAATGGTAGTAAAGATTTGTCGAGAAATTTTGATTAAAAATTGGTAAGGGGCGTATGACTTTAAATTTGGTGTATAGGTCCACCTGTATACAAGTTGGGTTCGTAATTTTTGTTTAGAAAAATTATTGATTATCGATTTTATTGTTTATTGGATCTCCAATATAGTTCTGAATGAAAATTGAAATGGCATCAGTTTTAGGAAATGTCAAATATTGATAAAGTTTAGTATAAATACTTGCTGAAAACACCTCGTTAACATTCAATGTGCATTGATTTATTTACTAAATCTTTTGGAATCCTATGGACAAGATCAGAAATATCAGCAGTTATTTTTAGTTGTCAGGAAAAATGATATGTTATTATTCTATTCACAATATTTTTCAGAAAATTTTCTGAAGTGTGCACTTGTATCTATTTTTATGTGACTTTGAATACCCCGTGACCATATGGATGGAAACCCATTTTTCTAAATATCTATCTATTACATAGTTATTACATTAAAACGTGAATAAATTTCCGGATGTTTCAGCAGTAACATTAGATATCTTACAGAAATTTGTAAGACACATTACAAGATATATAGGACTCAACATTTTCAAAAGTGGTAATTTGTTAGACCATTTGTAGAAAATACAACTTTTGTCATCTGTAAGATAATCATAAGCATGTCATCTAGATGCATCTGTTAGATCAGTCATACGTTAGAAAATACCGAGGAAGAAATGGAATATTGAACATTTAAAGAACACCATTTTATGAGTGAACAATTTACCACTCAAGTAGACGAACACCTGACAACAACAAGAAAAGATAGCCTGAACCACAAAAGGAATGCTGTGAAACAAACGATATTCGAAATAGCAGAAAAGATACCCTAAAAAAACATGGAAACGTAGAAAATGTAAAAACTTCAATAATGAGAATGACGGAAAACTACAGAAGACTAAATAATAAGCTGAATCGAGAAACATATGAAGCAGGCGATAAGGGGTGGAAAAACATGTCAGGACATGGAAATTAAAGGAAGAAGGGACTTAATGTATTATAAAATCAAGGGATGCACAGAATTCAAAACTACATTCGATAAAGGATACATTATTCAAAACAAGCATCGCAAGTTATACACAAAATGAAACTGAAATTAGAAATCGATGGAAAGAATACAGTGAAGATCTCTACAATAAGACAGAGAAACCAGACATAGAACTACAGTTAGAAAATGAATAACAAATAGACGATGACTCCTAAGACTCATTAATTCACCGCACCGAATAAAAGTGAAGGGGTGGATAACGTACCATCTGACTTTCTGAAGGCACTTTGACCAACTGCATTACAACGGTTTACCGAAATTTGCAATTATCTGTACGAGTACAACAGAGGAACATGGTCATATGATTTCTACAAACAATTATAATTAAAACCTGCAATTGAATGTTCAGACCATAGAACAATCAGCCTAATATTACATGCGTCGAAAATAATGCTAAGGACCAAGGGCCAACAATAACAGGAAAGAGACAATTTGGATTTAGAAGTGGATGTGGAACCAGGGAAGCCATATGGAATATTGGAACAATTATAGACAGCAGCATGGAAAACAATAACGATCTATATATCTGTATATGCTTCATTGATTTTGAAAGGGCACTGACAACGTGAATTGGAAAATACTCATGGAAACACTCAAAAGAATAGGAATTATCTGGAAAGATCGAAGACTCATTCAAGACCTCCTCTATATTATATCAATCAAACGGCAACCGTAAAAATTGAAAATAACGAATCAGATCCAGTGGAGATAGGACAAGGAGTAAGGCAAGAATGTTTGTTATCGCACTACCATTTTCAATCTATACCAAACGCATGATAAATGAAGCATCCGACAACGTCAATGAGGGCATTAAGATAGAAGGCGAGTTAATACAAGAAGCACGATTTGCGGATGATCAAACAATAGCAGACACTGAACAGGGACTACAACAACTCATAAATAAACTCAACGATAAAGCTAAAAAATGAATATGAGGATCAACGTAAAGAAGACAAAGGTAATGAGAATATCAAGAATGATAAACGCCCCAGTCAACATTACTCTGAATGGCCAACAAGTTAACAAATTCAAATATTTGGTAGGAATAATTACATCAGACGAAAGATGTCAAGAAAAAATTCGAACTAGAATAGCAATAGCAAACACAGCATTTACAAAAAGAAGAGAACTTCTAACCAAGAGTTTGAAAGTACATAGAAACAAAGAAGAAAATAGTGAAGACATTAATCTGAAGCATACTTTTATATGGTTCTGAGACGTGGACACTACATGAAAGCGATAAGAAAAAATTCGAAGCATAAATGTGGATATGGAGAAGAATTCAGAAAATCTCATGGCAAGACAAGAAGACAAATGAAGAAGTCTTAGCGGATATCAATGATTCTTACATTGATATCCGCTAGGACTTCTTCATTTACCAAGCGTAAGAAAAAATAGATAGGTCACATGTTGAGAAGACATAACCTATAGAAAACGTCATTGAAGGCAGACTTGTAGGGAAAGGAAACCCAAAGCAAACAAACCAAGGAAAAATATGTTATCGGATCTTGTAAGGTGTCATATTCAGATCTTAAGCAATTGGCACGTAATAGGGAACCGTAGAGAAAGTGAAATCCATAGACAGGGACCTGCCCCAAGGCAGAAAACAAGAGAGATAGATAGAATTTATGCAGTGGATACCCAAAAGTATCATATACATTTTTGACAGTTTCAATTAGTTAAATAATTAAAACTAACCTTTGAATAGATTTTTGGGCATTTGCAGCGTAAATTTGAAGAAAGCCAAAGCAACTGTTTTCGTCGATATTTTTCAGCATTTGCACTACTAGAGGTAACAGAGAATTTGTACAACAAAATTCTGTGCATATCGTGAGATGGACTCTTATTGCGTAACAAAACCACCAAACCTTTGGGTTGGGCCTATCATTCTATCATTCCTACCTAGTAGAGCATTTGATCAGAATTATGTGATAAAAATAATTTTTTCATTTAATAGTTTTTAATTCTGCACATTCTACTATTATTATTAGGTATAAAAACTTTTTTTCAGGTGCGTATTTACAATGCATGTATAAAATTTAGAAGTATCATTTTACATTAATATATTGAGAACGGTTTTTAGGAAATTGAAACACTTATTTGTTGAGATCCTGCTAAACAGCTATCTCTATAGCAACGGCAGGATTCCCTATATCACCAGATCTTAAAAGGATGAGAGTTAATTTATTTTAGAGGAATAAACACTAACTACGGTTCCAATGAGACCAAATAGACCGGGTAATGAAAGTTGACTCCTTAATGATTTGTTGTTTGCCCTGTAAATGTTTTGCATTTAATATATTTCCCCTCACTACACGCGCTTATTGCGAATTGTTTGGTGTTGTCAATACCCGCCGCCATATATTGGTATCCCCAAATTCACTTTCTATGTTAAACTTAAAACCACAAAACGTTAGTAGCATAGGAAGGTTAGTAGATTAAGTTTGTATTTCTCTGTTTAAAAGCACAGGATTCGATTTTCAAAAAGTAGTTGATAAAATTGCATAGAAAATGTCTATGATTAACTGTATTCTATTTACTTCAATACAATAATGTCTAGGTACATTGTTAATGAAATAAAAAGTATTCATATATTATCTTTTACTTATAATATGTATTTGCATCTGATATTAGTTGATACCTTTTAATATCGAAAGCTTGAACAGAGCTTGGCAAAGACAGAATTGTGCCGGTTGTGTCAAAAGAAAGTTAATACAAAAACTGACATCTGTAACGAATATTATTTTTACAAATTTTATGTACAAAGAACAGAAGATTGACGACAAAGTATTAACTTCTTTGTTAGAGCTTACAATTAATTGATTCTCACGTGGATAACGTCAGCAGGATATTAGTATTTGTAGATTAAAATTATGGCAAAAAAGTTCAGTTCCAGGTTTATAGAATGAAGTGCAAAGATTTTCATAGTTTTGGCTTTCAGCCATTAAAGAAGACAGGAGGTTTTAATAGCACAGAAAAGGTTAGTTTTTTATTAAATGAGAATAAAAACGGAAGGAGAAGGCTAGAAATTATAGTTAGAAAATAGTTAGTTGTACTTATGGGTATTTGCTGACAATTGTTTAAGGCTGAAATTTTTAGAATCTTATTTTTTATTTTGTAATTTCTGAAGGACATAAAAACATATTACTCATTGACTAATATGGTTTGATTCACACGGGAGGATCAAAATGAGCCCCAAAGCTTTTGTATTTTTTCATATAAGAATGTTTGACTACTTTCAATGCTATAATGATTGACGTAAACCCAGGGGGGTGGGGTCATATGGCCACCCTCTGGCTCATTTTTTTCAGATAAAAGATAAAACGCTATCTGATTATGAAAATAGTTAAATTTGATTTTTTATCTGAAGTAGTTTTTTTTATCTCAGTACAGGTTATAATATTGATTATTGGAACCACTTTCACTTGCCATAAATATGTTAAGAACTTTATTTAGATTATTATCACGAACGACTGAACTTGAAAATGTCAAAATTCCAGGCAGACAGGAACTGGAACAAATCGCCCCTCCTCCAGAATATGGATGCGTAGAAAAACTGGGTGGATAAAGGTTAGCTTTTTTGTCGTTAAGAATTAATGTGTTTTTCTTCTACTTTAGTTCGCCCATCATCTTGATTAGTTTTATGTTGATGACAATGCGAACTTATTCTGTTCTAATGCAATTTTAAAAGTATAGTTTGCTTATTTCTATGAGTGAGATGGTTAGGTCAAAAGTCAGTGAAAGTCAACCATTTGACATGGAATAAACGATGTATGTATTGGGGGTAAATTCAAATATTTTATGTTATTGATTGTACATAGTTCACTGGTTAAAATCGTCCAACACTGTTACCAACTCTAAGGATTCCTCGCGAAGCTGGAGGAGGTTTTGCTTTGGACTTGGATGGGATTGGCTGGTGTTGTTGCTGTTGCATTTCTTCTACCACGACTATTGAAGGGGAAGGATGATTGGCGTTTGAGCTGCCCGATGGACGCGGCTCTCGGCACACCTTGCAGTAGCAGATGATAAAGATGAGTGCGAGCAGAAAGATCCCAGCAATGCTGATCACAGTAATATGCCATGCCTCAAACTGGATCGTTTCAGCCATATATATTTAGCACGTACAGCAGATCAGACAGATTAGGGGGATTAATACGTTAAACAATAGTTGAACTGATACAACAACGGAAACATAATGGTTTAAAATATCATTTAATATACAACTGATTGAGTTACATCCGTTTTTTGTTAATGATGACGTTTTTTAATATGTTTTTTATTTATTTTTTGTAAATAAACAAGGAAGAGCACTCAACTACGGTATTTGATGATTTGGTTGCTAAATGGAAGCGACTGGTCTAATTATATTTCGTGAAAATGTTGCTTCATTTTGCACGTTTTAATTGTGTGCTTCTAAGTATCGATTCGAACAACAACAACCAGCAGAAGGTTTTGGGATACCTAGCTTACTTGAACAAGAATATAAATGGCACACGTGCATCAGGAGAGTTGCATAAACATTGAGTATTTATTAGAATGAGTGTTATTTTTGTGTTGTAGAGAAATGATAACATTGCGATTATTTATACATTTGTGCTCACTATATTTGTTTTCATTTAAAACAATCATAAGAGTTTGTTCTCTCATTATAACACTGCATACATGTCTTTAGCAACATAATACAAAATAGCAGGTATGTCAGAAATGACATTTCTTAAAACTATATTTGACATTCAACTGTATACAATTATTTTTAGATATATTTTTTCAATAATTTCCCAATTGTTCTAAAATCTTAGTCAAATTCGTTGAGGCATATTTGTGAAAATTCCAAAAATGTAAAAAAAATATGCTACCCGCTTAGACGGCGAGGGAGCTTCTGAGCCAACAGCCTATTGCCATTAGTTTAGATAAATTACGGTGTATTCTTTGGACATCAACTTGCTTTTGTGGAGGACATCATATCTAAAATAAAGTAGATGACCGGTCTTCACAATTTATGCACATCACTGTCATTTATAGATAGACTACCTGGCGGGATCGTATAAGTGCCGAAACTCCTTTCCCTCAGGTCGTACGATTTTGGGAGCAGCTGTTAATAAGGTTTTGAATAAAGTCAAACGTTTAAATTCACAACATCAATTCGGCGTTTTTGTCATAAGATAGGCATTGGTTTGGGATTTTTTAACCAAAGGATATGAGTGCCGTCAGCTAATTTATAAGTTTGAATTTTTAAAAACGTTGTCTAATATGCAGCATTTGATTTCAGCTATATCAATATTAAAATGTTTTACATATAAAATATTGGTTAGAACTTCTCACAACTAATATCACAATATGACGTGTTATAAATATTAATAATTTAGCCAAACGCATTTTCGTTTGCATTTTAAATGAAAAATCTATATTTGGTGTACGAGTATGCAAGTAATTATGTGAATTGTGATTACTATTTATTAGACTCGTATAAAAGCAGTAAAACTTATTGCAAAATAGTTTTATTTGAGAACAGGAGGGAGAAACTAATTTCAAATTTTACAAACAATAATTATGCCAAGAAATCTACTTTAAGAAATTACCTACTACCATTAATACTCGTATGTATGTATGTTAATGAAGAGATAGTTCTTGTTTGGTTAAAAGCTTTATAATTTATGCATAGATTATTTTAAATATTTAACTCACAGAGTAAAATTATAGAGGTCCAACTTACCATTTTTTAAATGAAGCAGTTGAGAAAAGTATCAAATTGTGTGTGAATTAATTGTTAGGTATTAATCTGAAATATATTGTAAAAAGTTTAAGGTGTAAAACACCATTTTCTCCTATCCCGGCAATGTTAAAAGGCAGATAGTCATAGATATCGTCCCTACTATCTCCAGAATGTATAAACATAGATTTCGAAATTTTATGAAATTTATAAAGAGTCGGACTTCTGTATAATTATTACACTGTGGTTTAACCTTTCGTAGGTTATACTGGTTACTCATTACAACTTTGCAAAAGCACTACAATTGAACTTTATTATTAATAACTAGAATATAATGGCAGTGCTTACCATACATAATAAATAGTTAACTTATTTTATATGTAGGCCCATGAACCATCCTCCTCTTAGGTATATCTATATTGAATGATCGTTCCATTGGAAACAGAAGTACAGAATAAATGTACCAAAATCAAATTGATTTTGAATGAAAATTTATCTAAATTTTCTTACATAACATGAATGTGACTAGATATAATGAGTTTATTTATGTAACCCAGTACCCCAACTAACACGAAGCTGATGATTTAATACTGTACAAAGACTTGACCAACCATGGAGAGAAAGTAATAGAGCAACTAAAAATAACAAGACCTTAGTTAGCAGTCCAAATTGTTCTTGTTCCCTACCATCTCTCTGGCTATTGCTATCTCTGTATGGTATTTGTAAAGAAGTCCTTTTATATCCAAAACCAAGATGAAACACTTTGTAATATTCTGGACAAACATTTACAGAGTTCTTTTATAAAGTGTGCTTTTTAGTTGTCCTCATATTCGAAGATGGTAGGTATGTTATTTGTGCTACTGACTGGTTAGTAATTTATACAAAATACATAATCATATAGATAATAATCAAAGTTTTGTTGCAGGTATGTTAGTTAATATTATGCTCCCATCATTCGTTTGGCTAGGTATCCAGGTGCATTGTAGACAAATAACACTATAAGCGCACTGAACGCTGAAATGATCATCAATTTGATTAGGAGCTTTTTGAATTTCTTGCAGAGAAGATATTTCAGCGATTTCAACGGGTTCATCAAACTCAAGAACGAACTGTCAGGTCGACTGTATAATTAGAAAACAACATTTGAATTAATTATCGAGTTGGAGTACATTATGTATTTACTTTTGTTTCAGCAAACAAATTTATTTGCACAAAATAAAGGGGATAATGCTCACGCAGTAATTAGGACAAAGAGAGCAGGGTCCTGTAGAAATTAATTTACAAAATGCTAAATGTTTGTGGTATATATTATATTAAAGAAAGAAATCCGCAAAATATCAAAGTTAACTCTAGCAAGTGCCTT
This sequence comes from Parotoplana pacifica, assembly GCA_034780595.1. Lineage (NCBI taxonomy): Eukaryota > Metazoa > Platyhelminthes > Proseriata > Otoplanidae > Parotoplana > Parotoplana pacifica. The sequence goes on along the minus strand of JAUYWI010098086.1, from coordinate 9,274 downwards.
CAATATAAGAAAAAAATATGAATATTAGAATTCTATTTGTTTGTATGTATATCTTATAAATATTAAATTAATCAAATTAAAAATGCATACAATTACAATAACAATAATACCTACTTAACTTTTGAAAAAAATCAATCTTACTTTGGTGGTGGTAGAGCATTAGGATCATCTCTGCCTAATCCTGCCGGAGTAGTCTCTGCTTCCTGTGGTGTAAAGATTTGGAACTCGGCGTCCAATTTACCCTGTCAATAATATAACATTTCATTGTTGTGATAATAGGCAAGTTTACCTATACATAGCTATTACTCGTATATTAAATCGGTATCTATAACAGAATATTTTTGGCGCCGTTACTTACAGTTACTTCCATTTCTTTAGGATCATCTTCACTGGCAGCAATGAAAGGCCACCAGCCTCGCATTCGTTTATTCCTGAATATGGAGAGATGTGGCACCGAGCCATCTTTGGCCAGCTGGTGCAGGCCGCATGCCATAGGGGTCTTTGCGCCTCGAGGAATGCGCGTTAGTGGCAGTTCCAATCCTCCCAAGAAATCATCGGAGCCCACCAAATCAGCATCCCAAACCTTTTAAATGAAAATATGTAAAAAATAGTTCAAATTTCTATTTTAGTACTGACTGAAATTTATAGTGCTTCCATAGAGTACCATTTTATTTTAAATTGTTTCTTTTCTTGGATGGAATTGGTCATAAAAGAAATTTCTATTTTTGATACCTACATTTCTATTAGAAATATGAGTATGTGTCGTAATATTACTTGGAGGAAGAGTTTGCACGGAATTTTGATTTCAGTTTCATCAATGGAGAAAGGTGAATCTTTGGTGTGGAATACCAATTTATCTTCCGACTTCAAATAGTCAAAATCGAAAATGAAACGCCAGTTAAAGTTGCCTTCGCCCGATAGTGACCTGGTAAAATATAAAATATAATTTTAATTATATGTTTTGAAAATGTTACCAGTATTTCTTTTTACACGTTTAATGTAAGAAAAAATAGGTAGCTCCCTCAAGGTCGAGGTTGGTAGATTTTTCAAAATGGCTTAAAGTGAAACGATTTATACAACATACGTAATTGACTGTACTCTTTAAATTATTTTTGTTTCTTTAACTTAATATGAAATGATAACTGCAATTTGGATAATAACATACAGAAATAATTATTACTCTGTGGATATAGTTTTAATTTTAGCAATAATTTTATTATTTTTGCTTAATATCTTTCAAGTTGTAGCTATATGTTTTATTTATCTAACTGTGTATGACCTTCTAATATGTTATTGAATTAATCGAACTATAAATGTTGAAACACCATTTGATTTTTTATGTTTGCCGTGCACAGGATATTTAATTATAGGTTCATATTGCTTAGAAAAAAGTAATCAATTCTTAGTGCTTTCTTCTTCTTAATGAAAATGTTTTTTTTTTCTTTTTGGCGATTTATTAATTATATTGCTTGTACGTATTTTGTTACCTTGAAAACATGAAAGGATATTTAATATTAGTTAGACAATTTGGTAAAGAATTTATTTTATGAAAGTGAATGATGAGTTATAGTTGACTTTGCAGTTGGTTTTATGTTGGTATTATCTCATGTTGAAACCATATACTTGGCCGATAACTATGTGTTAATAACACAATTATTAAAACACAAATCCAGCTTTATAAGACCGACCCTATTTATCAGCCTTATATTGAACTACGTATGTATCTATGCTTAGATTGATCACAGTAAGTCTACCTGTAATGAACATCAGTGACTTGGTCATCGTGTCCCAAACCCTTCATCCATCCTTTGATGAAAATATCGGAGCTCTTCTCCCCAGTCATCATGCTGTCATCGGCCAGTATGACGTCCTCTGTGTTCCACACGATGACACGCAGCTGGTATGTCGTCGGTACACGTGGCGTGATGTCCACCTGGGCGGGTGGTAGGCCCAGCTCTTTGGGGAACATATCGACCCACATCTCCAGACGGCCCTGCTCTATGCCTGGTTTCTCTGGATTGAACAGTGGCCGCGTTTCAATGTGTTCTGGGACCAGCTTGCATCCGCCCGGCACCTGGTCCCAGTTTTTGAGCACTTGAAGGGCCAAAGGTTCGTTGGATTGTTTGATATCACCTTAGGAGCGAGAAAGATGAATTTATAAAACTTAAAATGTCATGTCATATTATAGTCAAGTATTGAAGATTTATTTCAACTAACACTATTTATTTTAAAAAATCAGTAGAATCACAAAAGAGAAAATTTTCTACATTTACGAGATGAAAAATTTATATTGCAAAATTAAATTGAAGATACAGTCGGTATAAAGTCTCGATTCCAATTGGACACTATCGTTCTATTTTTAATTCAAGAGAAAATACATTCTATTATTTTACCCAACTTCTATTAAAGATGCTACGAAATTTGATTTTTAAAAACTGTTCGCATAGGGATGATAGCAAAATTAACAGAGTATTTTACTAAATATACGTACAGGATTCCCACAAAGCATGGAAATCATGGAACATTAATGCAATTCAAAGTAGCATGGAAATTAGATACAGAGGATTTTTTTTTGAAAATGCTGCTTTTTAACGTCATGTCTAATAAATATTTTTTTCTTCATATATTAGAGTTTTGATATTCATATAAGAAGAATGAATTTCGAGGTGATAATTTTATGTCAAGTTCTGTTTCAATATTCATTCAAGTATATTTTACACATATCTAATAGGTATTGTACCTTTTGTTTTAGAATATAAAGCAGCATAGAAAATTTTAGAAAAAGCATGGAAATTGAAATAAAAAATCCTGTGGGAACACTGACCTAGCTGACCTAGGAGTCTATGTTTTGCAGTATATTTTCCATAGAATAAGATGTTCCTAAAATTATTTTAAATTTAATAATTACAATACCTAAATTGTATTTGTTCACATTTTTTAGTTTTAAAAACTCTAAACGTTAAAATGTGCGCATATTTCGAGATGGACAAAACTGTATTTTTTTTTTCGATTTCTTTAAGTACCAAAAAGTAAGATACGAAATTTTGTTGGCTCAAATGATGAGTGACGTCTTCCAATCTTACCCGATTCATCTTCAACTTCTACCTCCGCATAGAAATCAATGCCACCAACAGTGGCCTTCTTAAAGACAGTTTCATAGATTGGCGGGTCTATATGGATGCTCTTACAAAGCCGATCCAGTAATGCTGTTGGAGGTGTGCTATCACGCCAGCGATTGTAACCATGGCTACAAGGTAAACAGCATGTTACTATTAGAAGTTAGGCAAAACACATTCAAATTATACTAGGTTTGGTTATAACTATTAATCTTATGTCAACCAAAGATACTTATTAGTGTGCCAAATAAAAATGTTCCACTGATTTTGGGACCAGACCTGGCCGACGCATTAAATTTTTCTCAAATTCAATTTTAGTTAATAAAATCCACTCCTATAAATGATTACAAAAATTATTGCCAACTTTATTAAATCATTTAGAGTCATTAATTGTGATGAAATTCACTTTTGAAAAATACGAACCTGTCTCAGATATGGTGGCCCTCATACACCAGCGACCAGAAAAAATGAGGGATCCAATTTTGTAATATCTTCTTAATTCTAAATCTCAAATTTTGTTTGGATTTTTTAATAGACATTAATGAGTCTCTAGTGGACCTACACACCACATTTGAAGTCAATCGGACAAAGTTTCAGATTTAGATTTAATGACGTCATTGCCCCACAGATTAACCCGCTTATTGATGTTTTCTAAGGTACTAGGTGTCTGTACTAATTTCCATCCCAACCCATTTTGAGGAAGTCCAAAATTTTAAATAGCAGCCAACACCACCACCCCCTCATTATCTATGTCTTGTGATCAAAGAATTACTGATATTAGGTATCTTTGATTCTAAAACTGGACCTACCCGTCATAATTATTTGCAATACCACACAGCGGTTTGTGCCGACTGAAATATCGATTTTCCAGATCGATCTTGGTCTGTCCAATCAGGTCGTCAGATCCTACCAAGTCCCAGTCCATGACCTGGATCAATAGATTGGAGTCCTGGGGAAAGGTGGCCTCTAGTTCAACGCACTTGCCAAATACCGGGTTCAGCTGTTTGGGAATGTAGTTCTCTTTGTCGCTGAATGACTGATTTCCCAGAGTTATCAGAAGGTAGGGGTCGGACTTTCCGTTGGGGTCAGTCGGGTGAAGATCATGAGCCTTAAATCGGGAGAAAAATGATAAAGTACTCTTAAAGTTGCATATTTCAGCATAGAATATCAATTAATAAAATACAAATGATTGCTATCTCTAAAGCTTATATTTCGCTATTATCTCTATTACGTATTTTAGAACAGTTGAAATAGGCCATAATGGATATCCATGTATTTAAATTTATCTAGTAGGAGGAGGCAAGCACATAGAAACTAATAAATGTATGCCCACATTAAACCTTAGTCCCCAAGCCACTTTGATGCATTGTTTAAAATGTTCTAAAATATTCCACCGATTTATATACAGATATAAGAATCGTTTTGTGTCTGTCGTAGCCCCTACTCATTTTATTTTACATCTGGAACAAAACTAGGTACACATGGAGTAAATGATTGGATTCATTTGATTTTAAATATTAATAAATCTATCGACTAATCTTTTCAAGACATTTTGTTGACCAAATTTCTGGCCCAATCAGTAAATTATTTTCAAAGAAAAAACTTCATGCTAAAATTATAAAATCCGCCGATGGATAGGTTTTTGATACCCATACATAAATGTATTGTTATCTGCTAAAGGTTAAATTCAATCAATTTATTATACAGATATTGGAACCACAGAGACATGACTAAGATAGCAGTTTGTTTCAGAATTGTGTGGAGTACTCCAAGGTGGCTAGCTGATGTACATAGAACAAAAAGGATAAAGTAACAAAAACTATTGACATTAAAGTTACCTTTAGATTGCTAAAAATTGCAATACAAAGAAGCCAGTTCATGTGGTTGTTCATTATTGTGGTGATGTCTGCTGCCATTATTATATAAACAATTACAATATACTAATAATTACACAGAAAAAAATGATGCAACCATTTTCTTTTCTGATTTATGAAGATGAAGCATTTTTTCGAATACTTTATTGTTGTTAATTTAATTTTTACAACAAATACTAAAATATTTTCAAATAAGAATTTCTGTATCCTGAGCTTCATGTCGTCTATGTATTGCAGACTTGTGAAGAAGATTGAAAAATCAACACGAAGAAGTGATGGGACAGAAATGGGACAAACCATAGACATAAACTACCTTATGTCCATCACCATCGCAGGTTGTTTTTAGACAACAGTGACTCCCTCAGCCGCATTTGACTGTCATGGAGGGACTAGAGAATTTGGAATATCAGCGAAGTTTTGATCAGCTCCAGTGAAAATTTTAGCATGGTGACAAACTTTATGGCTGCCAGATTCTCTGGGTCAGGATATTATTTTTTCTGTAGCTGCCAATTGCATTAAATAATTATCATATTTTAAAATAAATGTGCCATGATGCAGGTTAACAGGTTGAATTCGAACAATATAAGATTGATAAATAGGAGTCAACTTATATTGCTGGTATTGTTTCTTTAATTTGGCAATTACATATCCTTCTTATGTACACTAAATGGCATAAATCAAATGCTAGTTAAAACAAGTAAAGAGAAACACATTTAATTTAGATATAACAAGTAAAATGATAAGTTGAATATTATAACTGATGATAGGCACATTTTGATTAGCACATACAACTAAAACTATATTATACGATGCGTGACCTGTATGGTGCCATGTTCCTTTCTCTGATGTTCATTTTAATTTCCAGAATGCTTTTCCGTGCTGAGGGATAGGTCTGATCCATTCTACTTATTGTATTACCTGTCCGGCAAATTTTAACTCAATTATACAGCCGCGACCACTCCAAACGCCCATGTATAAAAATAATAGATATTTCAATAAAGAAATATTTTCAAATTCGTTTACACGTTCAGAGATTGCAAATTGTAACTTTGCACAATGAAGCTGGATACTCACTCAGGACAGCGTCTATCTGGTATGTTCAACAGAATCATTAAAAATTGTTCTCTAAATATCACATGTGTATTTTTAGACATGGGCGTTGGAAGTGGTCGGGACTATATACCTCGTTTTCAATGCTTGATAGGTTATCGTTTTACAAGGGTTCGTCATTTTATTTTAAATTTTACTTATTATGAATTGCTTCTTGTAACATGTATGAGTTTTATAAGAATATAATATAGTAGTTATGGTTTTGAAATCATGCATAGATATACTGTATGTCAGCGAAAACGAATGTTCCCAGATGTTATGAACCCTGAAAGAAATATGTCCAGATCATAGAAATCGGACCGCGTAGTTGTAGAATCCGATCTCTATGGTCCAGATTCAGTAATAAAATTTTAATATTGATCAGGGGGCTCACGTTTTATCAATAACCAACTGAATCAAAATCACTACAATGACTAGATCAAGAAACATTCTATTATTGATATGTTTTTAATTTATATACGAGTAGGTATATCTCATTTGAGCAGCACATCATTTTATTTTATTTTGTCAAAAAATCAAACCAAGTTGTCATTTTATAGATTTGTATTGTATGAGATACTTAGTATCTGTGTACTAGTTTGATCCTTAGAGTACATAGACAGTATGCTATACGTATGGGTGATTTTCTAAATATAAGCTTTTGTCGCTAAAATATAACACGAGTAACTTTCACTATTAGATATGATTGCCTTGATTTGCAGATAATAAGATAAAATATAGAAAAAATTTAAAATTTACCAGGAACATTATTTATTGTAAATAAAAAACTGATAATGTCATTAAAAAGTAACGTGAGATAATTTTAATTTAAAGAGTTGTCATTTTCTTTGTATTTAATCAATTAACGTAAAGCAAAATGATTCAGGTGCAAACATTGGAAATAACATGAACCTTTAAAAGTAAACATCTTAAAATGTTTTGTGCAGTTCATTTTAAAACCTAAGAACATTTCTTTATTTTCTTGAAATCACTTTTTTTATAAAAGTGCCCATTTTTTATCCAACTGCATACGATTCATGGCTTGCCAAACACAGTCGAATTCTGTTTGAAGTTTGATCACAACTAAGCAGTTTCCAGCCTCCAGCCGGTTCCAGTCATGTTCGAGTAAGGAACCAGCTGGAGGACGGATCGGTCCAGTGGATACGCCACCTCAATGGCAACCAATCATCTGACGAATTAGTCAAACTGGCGTGATGGTCAAAAAATGATACTGTTCCTAGTATTTTCTATCAACGTCAAATTTGATTTTTTTTTTCAGTTTCTCATGAAGTGAGGTTTGGTGAAAACACAAGTTCTGCTGTGAGGAAATAAATTGATGATTCAGGATCTGGAAATCTTCTCATCAAAGGGATGCCTACAATGTGAACATAACTCCTCAACCGAGTGGTAGGTTTCTTGATCCTGAATAAACCAATATTTTAAGTGGTGCTTCAGTCTTTTTAAATATGTTAGGGTTAGATCTTCGAAGATGTGTTTCAATTTATAAATTGTGTTGCTTGATGGGCTTCTAGAAAAGAAACTAGTTGTATGGAAAACGGTTGCTCATCTTATCCTAATTGTACACTGAAGCTGTTAATAATAAAATACTAAACACAAGAACAATAACTGGTTTCTTACTATTGTAAAACAAATTACCAATACAAATGCTTGCTACCGCGTTGTCTAATGTTTCTGGTTACGGACTAAATTTCAATAACGTTTCTGTGCTAATGTAGGAGATAATTTAATTCTGTAGGTAAGCATCTCTTTGCCCTGAATATATAATAGTTTTTGTTTGTATCATTTTATTTAAAAATAGAAGCTAATAATGACATTGCCAGTGCAGCTATTGGACCCCAAGCAACAAGGCATTGTTGCACAACCCTTTCTTCAGGTTAATACTTGCGTGAATGCTGTCTTCCATTTACGATAAATATTTATAAAGATATTATTTGCTATACCTAAAGGCATTTACAGGTTTCCACTCATTTTTGTATCAATGTTTGGTATCTATGAAATCAATTAATAATTGGTTGAATTATATTTTGCATCCTTTCTCCGGAACAAATACAAAATTAGTGTCAGTAACTTGCATTTAAAACAAATGCAATTGACTGTCGTAAGTTGCTTATCATTATCCCATTATGCAAAGGAAAGTTGAAGATACAACTTGAAGCTTCTTAGTATCATTATCAGAGTAAAACATTAGCCATTACCTACTTTTGGATCAAGAAATCTACTGCTCGATCGAGGTGTTATGCTCATGTGTAAGCATCTCTTTGAAGAGGAGGTTTCCTAATCCTGAAATTATTTCATCACAGCAATAGCTGTGTCTTCACCAAAGTTCATTTGATGACAGACTGAATAAATAAAAAATTTAACGCTGACAGTCAAAAAATAATACGAACAGTATCATTTTCTGACCGTTGTTTTACAGTTTATAATATGTCAGATGATTGGTTGGCATTGGGAGCGACGTTTTCTATTATCCATTGGGCCGATCCAGCCTCCTGTCGGTTCCTCTTTCAAATCAGGGGTCACTCGAGCGTGACTGGAAACTGCTCAGTTGTGACCCAACTTCATATTGAATTCGACTGTCTAATATGCCATGAATCAAATAACTTCAGTTTGGAGGAATAAATATGACATGTCTATCTATAGATATTATGCATACACAATGGATCGAACATATTGATCCAGAATTCTGTATATAATTATTGTTATAATTGTGTTTCAAAGTGTCAAATTATGAAATTCACATTTAGTGACAAATTTTTGTAAGCAGAACTTGGATATACATGAATTTAAATCTTACGATTTTTCAAGCAGAAAAATAACCTAGATTTATCCTTAGAATGATCAATTTTTATAGAAAACTTTTTCCTGGTTGTTAATTGTTGGGTTACACTTTTCACAGAAATTAGAAATATCTCAGATTGCCTTTAAAGGTCAGAATAACCAATATTTTCAGATACAAAACCATTTTGTAGATTTTTTTTAACCAATGGAATCAGTTGATGACCTATGAATTCTAACGATTATACTTTATCAATATTTTCAAGAGACTTAATATGACAGGTTCGAACAATCATTGGACTACTTACCCTGATGACATAGATTCGAACAATCATTGGACTACTTACCCTGATGACATAGATTCGAACAATCATTGGACTACTTACCCTGATGACATAG
>JAUYWI010098075.1:0-11740 GCA_034780595.1 Parotoplana pacifica | reverse complement strand
TGCTCTTCTTGATAGTGAGAGAACAAAGCACATGCTGAATGGATGATGGAACTTGATCAGACAAAAAAGCACCAACATTTAAAACTAACTGATTTGGAAAAGGAAAAGGTGTTACTTGCCTAACAAATATTATATTGTGTTAGTAATTACAAAATTCATCGTGTAGCCAAAAATTATTTCTTATTTTTTTATTTTTACTATTCCTCAAAAAATTTCAAAATATTCCTCAAATTTTGTTTAAGGGGTCAATCACAGGTCTGTATTAGCCAATAGCAAAAAATGGGTACTATTTATGCATAGTGGGAAGATTTCCCCATCTCTACCGCCTCAACAGACAAAATGAGAATCCTTCTATCGACCCTTCAGCAAACATTTATCATCTTATGAGAGCTCGTTGACTAAGCACAAATTAGCACTCGTTACTTCCTGATACCAAGCACTATATTCTTATTTTTGTGCACTAGAAATTGTGTAATCTTATTTTAATTGATGTGGTCAATTTCTGTGATTAAACAGAATCTACATATAAAGGATAAAATAAAGTTATTAGATTTTTCCTTTACCAATTATATAGTTTGATATAGTTCTGATGAATGATAAACTTACTGTACAATATTTTTATTTTCCAAATTATCCTGTTAAATTGATCTCTATTTGAATTCTTGTTGAGCTCTCAATGAATGCCGAAATAAGATCTCGGCAGCTAATGAATAAACGTTAGACACTGTTGTCTTTTTTTGACAACATTATACAGTACACATTCTTTTAGTAGAAGAAGGGATTGCTTCTGGTCGTTAATGTTATAAACTTTTCAAGCACTGTTCTATAAATAGGATTATTTTTGATTGCTTTAGTCCTTTCCTTGCTTCAATAGATTTCTATTTTGGACTTATTTTGATGACGTTATGAATGGCATACATTTATTATTTTATACTATAGATCGAGGTTTTCAATAAATGAGGTACATGATCCAATTTAGCTTTAAGATGGAAAGGTATTCAATCGTCAAATATCTACACCACAATTGAATAGGAAATGACAAAAATTCACGAATCAATATGATAAATGAATATTGGCAAAGACTCAATGCTTTTTTCTTTTAAAAATTACTAAAGCTATTTATTTAATGTACTCGTTTGTAATAGCATTCCAGGATACTTCCACTGATGACACGCCTCGTCTAGTTGGCAGTTTGCATCGGTACGGGGGTACTTTTTTCCTAGGTGACAATATAGATCACTACTTAAGCAAAATGGTGTGTTGAAAGAGAAAATGAAAAAAGCAAACTATTAAAAAGGTGTATCCTGCATAGTTGTCTATTTTCTAATGATTTGGTTTCTGATTCTCTTTCAAATAAGATTTATTTTCTTCTAATTCTGTTTAGAGATAAATCTCTGTAGATGATCCTATTGGTGGCCAATTCTACAGTATTGCATCATACTTCTTGATGAAAACCTCTATTATTGTGTTGTTGAGGTTGACTTTGGTTGACTATTACAGGAGAAGTAAAGTTGGTTCCATTGGGACAGGTATCCAGGAAGTAATGAACTTTTCCTCTCCTTCACCACCGTCTTAGTTCATTGATAGCTATCTCTGTTTTCCGGGTTTTTTGGTTTGATGGTGGTCTTCGTCAGTCTCATGGTGATGTTCCCTTGACTGTTTGGAATTTTGTTTTACTCTTTCCTATGTGAGGGAAATGATATCTTTATATTGATTAGATGTTTCCATGTGTTGCTTGTGGATGATGTTTTGTTCTGTTATGCGAGGCCTGTTTGTTGCATAGCTATTAAATGATATAGATGTAACTTTCCCGGTAATCTAACTGGGGGCAGAATAAGCCAAGTGGGAACATGGGAATTTTCAATGTTCAATATTTGAGAAATAAAGATGATAACTAAATGATGATTGGTAAACGTTGTGCCCTATTACAAGTCGTTCATAGTAATATTACTTTTTGAAGAAGAAATATGTCTAGTGGAGCTTTTTAAATCTATGTTTTAGTCCAGATTGCCTATCTAGTTTTATCTATATATTTTCCTATCTATGTGTGATATAATTCTTATCTATGGTTTGTTGTTCAATAATTTAGTTTCGTTTTTAGATATTTTGTAGGTTTTAATTCCTAAATAAACTAATTTAATGTGACAAAAATGAAATGATAGACCAAATATTTTAGAACCTACCAACACAAATATTTTTAAAACTACATGTTTGTCCATTTATCCAGAAAAAATATTTATAATTAGCGAGATTAAGCCAAACTGAAACCGAAAGCACTTACGTCACTCTAATTCGGACACTAATGCAAATACAGCACTATTCCTATCTTTTCTGGGACGGCAGTAGGCCTAATGCCACCTACCAAGTGGTTTGCGAGAACAGGCATTCCAAATTGCTGCCTGCCGCCATTTTGACTAAGTAGATTCTCAAAACTTGGTGTGGTAGCAGCTTAGTCTACTACTACACAGTCAGAACAACAGGTTAGGTTAGGTTAGCTGGTTCAGAAAATAATATGGATTATTTGAATAGCTAAGTGAATTGTAGCGATCTCTATTTCCTAGCTATCAGCTCTATGGGCGGCTTGCTGCAACCAAGCTTATTAAATAAAGAGAAAATTTCCGATTGGCAAACAGTGAAGAGTTAAAGTTAACGTTTTTATTGTATTTTGAAAATATTATGTTCCATATTACCTTATGATGCCAGTTTTATTTTATCATTTGCTATTAAAAAAGAAATTTAAATTTTGATTGAAGCGACTGCTACGTCGTCGGCCAATATTGCATATTTATATAGTTGGTGATTTTGTACCTGAAGATTGTTGTGTTTAAAAAATTGTATTTATTTGTTAGAATATTATGTGGTGTCTGCACTTTTATAGCAATGCACAATAATGGCGGAGGTAAGTGCCAACAGAAAAATATTTTTATGTATTTTTGAATGGTTGGTATTAGTGTTGTTTTTATCGATTAGTTGTGTTAAATTTTGCCTTCATTAATCTTAATTTTAATTAGTATTTCCTTTTATTTTATGATAAAAATCTCTAAATTGGAATTAACTTCTGATAATTTGATAATGGAAGCTTTTGCCAGTTTCCGGTTAATCAGCAATTTATTTATTTTTTACTTTTACGGTTATACATCAAAAAGCGCCTGACAGAGAATTGTAAACTAGATATTCTTATAGCTGCTTTTGTGGAGTAGGTATAGTACGTCAGCTGTAATTTAAATGTACTAAACACTCAAATTTCAAAATAATAAACGTGGGAGTTATTGAAAGATAAATATTTGGATTAAATACTGCATAGAATTTTCTGTTTTTTAAACACTGATTTGGTTGGATTACATTCATTTTTATGATGTTAGTGCTGTCGAAGGCTTGATAGATATTATTTATTATTTCATATTTTGAATGTTTGCTGCAGTAAAGATTTTATTCCACATAAAGCAATTGACCCAAAAAGTAATACTGAATGAATAACGTATCAATAAAACACTATACATGCAAAATGAACAATGATTATGTAGTTATTATTTTTATGATTGACCTTTATACTTCTAGACAAACTAAGTTTTCGTATCACAATCCTAAATTAAAACGAGTTTCTTTAAAATTTACTGGCAATGTGTCATGAATTTCAAAATTTCAGAAAACAATATTCTTTGATATTTTTGCAAATAAATTTTTAAAGAAGTAAAAATGTAAATTAAGTAGGTCATTGGTAAATTTATAAAAAATAAGTAATAGTTAAATCGTATGAAGCAGATTTTCCGTGCTTCAAACTTGTGGTAAATGCATACTACGAAATTAAAGTACACTTAGGTAAGTTTATAAACATAGGACAAAATATTATTTTTTCTAATTACTACTTGTTAGTAATTTATCTATTTTTATAAAAGGAACCAAATTGTATTGTAAAATTGTATTTTTAAAATTAAATTAAATTAAAGTGAAATGATAGTGATATCATTGATCGATTTTATTAATTCAGTTATACATAATAATACAATCTATATTATTTTTTAAAGATAATTAAAGTAAGAACCATGACTGCAAATTCTTTGAATATAATCAGAGATACTTTAATATTGATACACTACCTGTTTGGGTCTCATCAGTAGTAGGAAGGCTCGAACTCAGATCCTCTTGTGTATAGGCAAGTATTTTATTGAAGCGCACCTTTTTAAATTTGTAAATTAACTCTTTAGTTTCGTTTTGAATAGCTGATTACTTTTACTGAATAGTGCATTGTGTAGAGTTCACAAGACGTTCATTGTAAGAGAGTTGTCAAATTGATGATGGTAAATAAATAAATAAAAAGTTGATGATGATTTACATAATGCAAGGTTTACCTCCAAACCGGAAGACCCCAGACCAGTTATAGAATACTTTTCTAACTCTTCCATTCTTCAAGGCTGTCACTTTTAACTTTAATAATTATTGACATACCTAATTATTAGAACGTAAAACTACATATGTGCCTATTGTACAGCAGTGTTACATCGTATAAAATATAGGAATTTGATCCAGAATTATTATGAATACGATCGTTTAGTAATATAGATTGGCATTGGCTCGTAATGATCACAGAGAATTCCCTTGGTTACTCATAGATACGGAGTGATAAGCAGTCATTATTGTATTTTTTCACCAAGTTTTAGAAACAATGATGAAAATTGTATTTAAGTTAGGAGAAACGTAACATTAATTTGTTATTAACTTGCAAAAACTTCATTTGAATGAAGACAAATATTTTTTTTACAATTGACTGATGAATAAATTATATATTTCTAGAATGTTTGAAACAACTCAACCGATTCCACGAAATTAGGCATCAATGTATGGAATTCTCTTAGAGTTTTATTGGTGTAAATAATTTATTGGGGTTTGACCCATTTAATGCGTTGTTGTCCCTCATTTTTTAATGTGTTGTCATCCACCATGGACAGATTTGGATGAACTTTGGTAGACTGGAAAGATTCATCGACGAAAAGCTTTTAAAAGCGTCAATAAATCAATATTGATTTTCGGCTTTTAGGCCTTTAAATTCAAAATCGCGATCTTTTGAACATTTTCGAGAAATATGCTAACCATATATTATATTGATGAAATTTGCCAAGTTTTAGACTGAATGTAGCTACTAACCTTTCATCTAAAACAATGATGGATTTTAAAAATATTGGCGGGCACTACAAGAACCAATGAAAATCGACTATTTTGTCATGTTAGTATTGTGTTGACATTTGAATAAAATAGTACAATTATCGGTTTATATAAAGCTAATACATTTTTCTTCAAAACTGATTATCATCAATTTAGGGACTGGATGGGCATTTCAACAACCAATGAAAATTGAATATTTTTAAAACTTAATTTTATGGTGTTTGGAACGTCATACAAACTTTAACGTTTATGCGTAGGTCTACTGGGAACTCAGTAATACAAATGCATAAATACTTCTGAAAAATTATTGGTTTCATAGTCCAACTACTTCAACTGCCTCTATAATGAAATCAAAGCATTTTATATTGCTAAAATGTGAGGTTTATAACAATAAAGCTATTTGAAATTATGTAATAGAAAACTGGATATCTCACTTTTATAGTTAATGGTCTATGAGGGCCACCATATTGGGGTCGGTCCATAATATTGATTTTATTTTAAAAATGTATTTTTCTTCACAAATTAATGGCTTTAAATGATGTAAAATGGTTTTTATTAGTTTCTGAGTCATTTGAAATTTTTGAGAATGTTTGAATTTTCCAAAAATCCATTTTTAACGTGTCCCAAAACTACTGAAACTCAATTTTTGACTTTGAATAAAGTTAGAACTCTTTTACTTGGCATTTTAATAGGAGTATCAGATAGCAAGTAGACAGAGTAAATTATCTCCCGACTTAATTCCATTAGATTTCTTTCTTTGGGGCCACCTCAAGTCAGTAGTGTTTTGTGACAGACCAAGAACAGAGGAAGCATTGAAACAGAACTTAGGGCAACAAATTGATGCAGATATGACAAGAAATGTGCAAAATTCCTGTGCCACGTGCCTTGAACATATCGATGCATTTTTGTATCAATTTCTGTAGGAAGATATCTTTTTGTATTTATTTTTGAAGACTTTATTCCTGTCTTTATTTAAAACGTTTTCGATTATACCCTTTCATGTGTACATTGTCCTATGATGCGTGACTTATGGAACAACCTGTATATTCCAAAATAGAATGTATTCCAATGTACCATTAAATTTTATTAGAATTGTTTTTCGTGTTTTTCTATCTAAATATATAGGATTTGCATAAGATAGTCAATTTTTAGCAAATTTTCCACTCGTTTTTAGTCACAAAAATATTTAAAAAAGTAAATTTGGCTTTTAGATTGCATCGTATGGACAAAAATCTATATTTTCAAAAACCCGGAATACCTAATGTATATGATACACAATGGAGTGTTCATTGTGTATCTACCAAATATTAATTAATCCATCAATAGTTGACCTGAGAATCGTCTGGTAAAAAGCGATAATCAATATTTTTAAAATATTTACTTTGTCTTTAGTGGACCTACAAATAAAAATCTCATCAATTGTCAACAATTTTACTTATTCTGACTTCGAACACTTTTTCCACCACCTTCATTCCATGTTCCAATAGCTTTACACCTCTAATGAGCCACATTTCATTACATTACCTTTCCCTTTGAATGTTGACATCAAACTACTGCTCTTCCACTCTTCTGCAAAATCCTGTTTGCTATTTCCAGCAACACCTTCACTCCCATGATAGATGAGATGCCAAAAATATTCTCTGGTAATTCCAGATGGTCCTCCTGCCTTTCCGCTTGTTCATATCTTTCCAAGCTTGCTTTACTTCTTTCATGACAATAGGTTCCATTGGTTCCTCAATTCTATTAGCTTCAGTGACCCCGTATCAGGTATCTTCTACATTCATTATACTTTTCATGTGCTCCTTGCAGTTTTCTTTTCTGTCTCCTCAAAAACAATCCTCCTATTATCTTTAATACATCCCTCAACACTCAAATCACATTTTTTGGTTGGGAGGGGAATCCATATTGGATGTAGCTTTTAAAATAAACAAATCACTCCTTATTAAAATACTATACCTACCTCCTATCTCTTATCATCTTCAACTTATACCCTTCAACTTATATCCTGCAATAGGTACACCTATAGGTACTTTAAATTAATTTGATGTAAGTTGTTGTTCTTCTAGTGTCTGTACGTTGGAGTTTTAGAACTTAAAACATGTTTACGTATGTCTACTTACTAAATGGACTAATATAAACACTGAAACTGTTTACTTTCTCTTTTTTAGTCAATTTCCTAATATTGATCAGCAAAACTCGAGCTTTATTTATATTGTAACCTGAACTATTGTGAGCTTTACACACAGTGCACCCACCAAACTCGACGTACATGTAATTTTAATGGGGTGTAGCCAATGTTATGCCTGAAGCAGGATTTATTTAGGTATATAAATATGTCGTCGCCACAGTTTTTAGTGCAAGGAAAACATCACAATTTTTCTTGTATATACATATAATAGGTACCTACATAATTATTCAGGAATCAGATGTTATGCGCGTTTCTAAACAAAAGAAAATGGGTATTTGACGCAATTCCTTTTTTCACATGAGAAGGAAGCAAAACTTGTTTTGAAATTTGTCAGAATTTTATGGAAGTAATATGCAGAGATAAGGAGGAAAACATGATAATCGTTAGCGAAGAGGTTTGGGAGTAGGCGAGTTAGGTAGGTCGTAGATTTGTCGTCAGGGTTTTTTTATTCAATATTATTTTATTTTACTACCATGAAGAGTACTTTAGGGTCGATTATAAAAGGATTTCTACACTGGAAAATTTGTCAGTTAACTTAATTTGAAATATTAGATTCACCTGCCCGTGATTGGGCTATGCCTATGGAGTGGTTTTACGTCATAATGTACTTTGTATGTATTTTTATTCTGACTTCCCACTAATTTGCAAAACTGTTTTTGTATGATAGATGTGTACTGTTTTAAGCCATTATCTTCTCCGTTTTATCTAATATGGAAACGAAGTTTTTCCTTGATAGTATTGCATTATAGGTCAAGAAATAGTGAGTTATAAAACTACAAAAAAGGAATGGAAATGGCTGGCTATAGAGGTATAACTAGACGAAGTTTCGACTGGAGGAGGAGGGAAAGATATATGTATAAGATTTTTATGAAAAGGCAGTCAGTAGCTTACTTTGAAAAATGGGTAGACTGAAATAATGACAATACAACTACAATAAAAATGGTGCATTCAGCAAAGCAGCTCCCGGCGAGTTGTATGTTTAAGAAGAAATTGAATAAAATTAATAGCATCAGAACAGTACAGATCCCCAAATATAAAAGAGAAACACACATCAACAATCTAGCAAAATAAACGCGAGGAAGATAAGCCATTTGAGGGAGAAAGGTCGTCTGAATAAGTAGGACACCACCACGTTGACGAAGAGGGGGTTTTAAAATCCAAAGTTGACGAAGAAGAGAAAGTTAGGCGAAAATAGAAAGTCGACCTCGACGTCGACAGAGAGAGAGAGAGATGCTTGGCTGTTTCTACCTCTTCCCCGAGTGCTACTTAGACAGCAACTAGAGCGACCGACCGACCATACCAACACTAGCAAGAACTGGGTTGTCGTCAGTCAGCGCAAAGCAATAATAAGTAAGTTCAGTCAAGCAGTTGTCTCTGTCTTACACACCACCATCTCACCGGGCTACTGGCTTAGGTTGATTTATTCTTGCTACGATCCCCAAATTCACTTGGAGTTAGCTAGCTGATCGGAAAAACTGCCATTGTTGAAATTTGGCTATCTATCTATAGCATCTCATCCATTGCATAGTAGCACCTACCTTGTTAAATTACAATAAATCATCCGAGACATGTATAAAAAGGCTGCTAAATAGGAGCAGTAGTACGTAATTGTCGAGTAGCTATCTGTAACAGATTTATTTAATTGGTCGTTGATATATCAAGATCCCAACTATCTTTGCTGTTCGTTCTTTTGTCATAGAACTAGCCAGCTTGATTTTTGTGACTGCCATGTTTATTGATTATATCGTTGATCAAATAAAATGCACTTATGTCATCTAATTCTAATATAATTTTTTTCCTGCTCTGTTAATTATTATATTTTTGACGATATCAAACTTAGTGCACAGTGCCCCCCCCCCACGTCTAACTATCCACATTTTGTTTGCTAAATATATCTTCATCATCATCGTCATCATCTTTTTTTGAAGTCAACCCTGGAAGGCTACTACTTGCCTATTGTAGTTGTATATCCGTTTTAGTCAAGTTGTATTTCTTTTAGTAACACTGGTGGCAGCCTGATAGGTAAACTATACCTACCTGTCAACATTTTACACTCACTTCTACCCTTTCTTCTGGCATTCACGAAAACACTATTTATTTTTATTTGGATATACCTACTAGCCCAGTACTGCTGTCCGCCGCCGTCTATACGTACTCCGTACCAGTGCTGCAACACCACGATTGTTTGTGTCAAATTTCAACGCAGCAGTGTTTACAGAAGCGATCATTTACTGCTTGAGTATCGATGGTAATATGTATATACAATAAAATTGCTAAAGTATTTTTGATTCTCAATGACGTCACACCATTTTTAATTTATTTTTTAATTGACTATAGCACTGATCAAAGCATGTTTCTTGTGAGTTAACCTTTGTTGACTGTTCGCAAAGAACGTCTCCTCCTATCCTGCGTTGTGGTGTAGTGAGAAATTCTTTGTGTTCAATAGTATTGATCTTGTACAAAAAGGACAGCACTTGATTCCTGCGAAACGTTGAGTGTAATATTTTGTCAATTTACATTGCTCAGTTGAAGCACATCGTCCCCTCTTTTTTTTTTTGGAGGAGAATAAAATCACATTTGAAGTTGTTTTATCAACTAGATCTCGTTCATGTCGAAACAGATATTGTTTAGGGAATTCAGATTTCTTTGGAATTGGAGCTCTGTTGTCTAGTTCATCGTGGGAGACTTTGACATACGGTTGTCGGATTGATGGTTTTTCCATTGACAGGTTGTCATTTCTAAGGTGATTTCATTGATCGAAGATAATGCCTTTAATTGCATGCTGTCAGAAAAAGCACAAGAGAAAGGGTGCTTACTTGCAGCCGTGTCAGTTGGCCAACAGTGTAAGTTTTTGACATTGCACAAATATATACTTATCGTTAGTCTGATTAACTGTGTGTTTCAATACAACTTATTTGAGACGAAACAAATTGCGATCAGCACAAAATTCCATATAGGTTTCTGCTAATGCTATCTCTATTATGCTGGTTTTTCAGCCAACCCTTTTGGAATTGATGTTGTTTATTTTATTTGATACAATCTTCTGGTTTCTAGTTGTTTTTTTAACATGGTTTCTTTTTATAGATTTATTTTATTACCCATATCTAATTTTCTTAGAATAAATTAAAAGTTATATGTGAAAATAGCTTTCAAGTCGATGTATTTATTAAAAAAAAACAGTTCCATAATTTACCTAAGGCATAGATTTTCCATATTGATTTTCTAAATCATTTCTATGAAAAGTGGCCATACATACATGTATATTTAGAAATCTAAAATCATTGCAGTGAGCTAGTTCTTACTTTATGTCCAACACCAATGTTACCGCTAAATTTAGCTATGAGATGATGAAAGATTATTATTGATTGCATATTGAACCTATAGTATTGGTTACTGAGTAAAATAAAAGCTGAATAAGGGAAACCA
Source organism: Parotoplana pacifica (assembly GCA_034780595.1). Lineage (NCBI taxonomy): Eukaryota > Metazoa > Platyhelminthes > Proseriata > Otoplanidae > Parotoplana > Parotoplana pacifica. The sequence goes on along the minus strand of JAUYWI010098075.1, from coordinate 966 downwards.
ATGTTTAAACAAAAATCATTTATTGTGGCAGTGGCTATGTAAACAAGTGTTATAATTTCTCTATAGAAGTAAAAAAATGTAATAGAATTCTAAGTTGGTCCTCAGACAGGCAATAGCTATGTTGTAGTTGCCGAGTTTGGTGAATTGCAGGGTGGTGAATGAATCCGATCAAACTGAATTTCCTATTCATTATTTAAGTCGCCAGAAAGTGTCTTTTGTAAGCAACTGAAACGGAAACATAACTCTGACATTGTGTTATTCTTTGGGCTTTTGATTAATTTTGTATATTCGATGTACAGAGAGCTACCTAGATCAGTTCAGAACAGTGCATAGGTGGATGATGCTGATTTCAATAAGGAATGAATGTGTGCTATGACATCTATGTCTGTCAAACTGAAGTACCTTACAAATTTTTGCTACACATCATAAAAAAGACTGATTGGAGACTTTTGAATGTTTCGTCATTTTATTAATTGTTCTATTACTACGGATGTTTTTACAGTAGATCTCTTGCTTAATTTCAAGAGTGATTTCCAGTTATAACATCTTCGGAGTTTATGCACAATATTGGAGAGTTGAACTTCTAACTTTAAATCATATTTTCAATCGTGACATTTGATAACTTCAATCTTCAGGTTGAAACCGCTCAGTCCTTTTATTTGTAGTATTTTCTATGGATGTTTCCTATTACTTAGCAATTATTATGAAGTAGATTTTCTTTAGTTTTAGATAGATTTTCTTTAATTGCTTAATAATTTTCAAGTTTTTTTATTAATACAGTGTAATCTTATCCGCTTAATTGGGGCACATTGGGGAAAGCCATTTTGCCCCAATTAGGCGGATGCCCCAATAAAGCGGACATCACTTTTTTCGACTGCATACCAATGACATGTAAAACGAAAAATTGAAAAAAACGAAATTTGAAAAAGTACATATTATCTTTTATTCCATCTGACCCCTCATTTT
>JAUYWI010098064.1:0-11740 GCA_034780595.1 Parotoplana pacifica | reverse complement strand
GGTGTGGACAGGGCTGATAGGTAAGCACACAAGATTGGTGTGGACAGGGCTGATAGGTAAGCACACAAGATGGGTGTCATGGATTATAACTTAATTGGTGAATTCTGAGGCGAGAGAGACAGTTTTAAATAAATCATTTAAAGAGGATACTTTCTAGTTTAGAATATTTTATCAATGTATTTGGCTATGATTTGGTTCTTAGCTACTAAAACTAATGCTCCCCCTCATAAAGTTAACTGTTTACTGTTTTTTACTGAAAATGCTTGTCTTCCGGATATCCTATATCTCAGGGACTTACTTAGTACATCCCTGCTACAACTTGTAGTAGAAAACGTCCAAATATTTTAACTTGTCCTTATTTTGTCGGAACGTCTCTGAGATCAAATGTTCAATTGCCCAAAATGGCATAAAAGGAAAGTCTTGAAGGGGGTGAGGATAACAGGTTGTTAGAATTTTAAAAACTTCATTTTACTACATTTGCATTCTCAAAAATGTTAAAAACAAAAATGTACAAAATATTAGAGGACCGCCGACTCCATGAGCACTCTGGTTCCTGGTGCCGCCCCCATCTTCGCATGCCGTCCGATCTCAATTTTAGTGAGTATGACAACCGTTAAATGATGCAAGTATGGTCATTTTGTTATTTCCCATGAGATCTGTTTCCATGGTAATGTCCAATAAATATAAACTTATACCTATATCTGAACCATTGATTAAACAAACATTTGTATTTTGAGTGCTACTATTGGACATTACCGTTGAAACGGATGACCCTGGATATATCAAAATGTATTCTCACTTACGTGACTTGACGGATGACACCCTGGATAATATTGGTAATAATACGTAGATCATGTTGAAGTCTCCTGGTTTGGTTTTGTTGAAAGTGCAGATAGTTTTGTTGTAAATTGTCATTTCTATTTACAAATTTGCCATTTGTAACGTAATCCCCAGGCCTCACTTAATGCTTTAATTTTGGTACGTTTTCTGCTTCTTGCTTCTACTACAATACATCTGCTAGGATATACCATTTTTTGGGTTCAAATAAAAAGATCTCCTTACATTTTTCTATGTTGTATTGTGTACATCTTTGTGGTATCATTTCTGACTTCATTGCAGTGCACAAATGCAGGCTCACTCGATGCAAAAACAAGAAGTTTGTATTGACTGATTAGTTTGAGAAGTTGACTCTTCCTCTGTTTAATTAACTGTTTGTTTCTTTTTATCTTTTTTCAAGGCAAAGTTTTGCATTTAGTGGATTGGTAGGCTGGCTGGCTGGGGTTCTTTGATTGATTCGAACAAAAGGACAAGTTGATTAACGCTCGATAAGTACATCTTAAGATTTCGAATTTGTTTCACTTTTGAATTTTGTTTTAAGGTTTCTAGAAAAGTGAATTCTGTATAGTGCATATTATAATGTTTGTTCTAGTAACTGGGAGATTGCACACAGCATTGGTTGATTATGTTTGAACTTCAAAAATCATGTTTTAGGAAGCAAGCATGTGTTGTATTGATTAGGTAGAGGACTGCAATGTTTATGTGAAAATATTTTGTTTCTCATTTCAATATATATAAGCAGAAACTTTAAAAATTTAATTAAGTGAAAATTTTTAATGTTTCTAATATTTATTAATTTGTTTATCTTTCTATTTGTTTGAAACTATAAAATAAAGAAAACTAACAGAAATTAGATGGAGTTTTGATTGATTTATTATTGGTTAAGAAAGATACTGATTGGTCTTATTATTTTTTTGTTTCTCAATTAAGATTTCTGTTTTTGTTTTTATACTCATAATAGCAGTGATTAAAAGATATATTTAGTACAATAGGCTTAATGACGAGGTGAACCGATTAATTTTGAGCTGAATATATTGTATTATGTAGAAATAATTCATAATACTAATTGATTACATATGGGACTTCCTTCTGTGTAGTACATAATGCTGCCTGTCTTTATTACATGTGGTGTATGAAAGATCATCGATAAGAAATGGTGCTAGCACGTCCATGATCAGTTAAAAGGCAAAAAAGCATTCACACTGTATACAAACAAGATGAGGGGGATACAGTAAAGCTACATATAGTAGATAACCCATGGCCTGTTGGTCGATTAATGTACCATCTTCTGATTCAGCATTGGTAGATGAAAGATTCACTTTTAAAGTCCAGTTTGATCTCGGAGGATTTTTAAGTGCAGAGATTTACTCGGTTACATATTTTTGGCAATGATTTGGTGTGGTGGCTATTGAAACTAATTATCTAATACATTTTATCAATAAGTTTCAGGCTCTCTGGACACTTGTAAGCATAAAATAAATTTATTAAAATCGGTACACATTTTAAATACTAAACTCTGGTTTGCTAAGTTTGGACTGGTTTTAAACTAATGTTTATTACCTTGTGCTGGCATACTAAATGGAGAAGTTGCAGCTGATAAGTTAAGCTGATTTTCCAGACGATATTTAGTGGGTTACCGTGAATCTTTTCTGAACGTCGTAGAGTCGGATTTGTTCGTTTTCCAACAAACAACTTAATTGTAATAGCAATACATTTGAAAGTACTTGATAAGTTATTCAATTTAATTTCTTTTGAATTTATAGAAAATGAATTTTAATTTAAAAAAATATCATTGTACAGATAGTGTTTTTGTTCAAAGTAATTCTGTTTCCTCATTATTACTTATTTGTAGGTTTTTAATATTTCTAAATTTTGTTCATTTGTTTGTTAAATTAAGTTTTAATTTATTTATCAACTTTCACTGCTATTAAAAATATTGTTGTACTTCTGTATAAGTGGTATCCTGGTTATGCACAGTTGAAATTAGAAAATATGATGATTACAGCATTTATTCCGATTATCGTAGCTATTATTAAATTCAAAGGTAATTGTTTGAGATAAAAAATGCAATATTATGCGTAGTGTTGTCACTTGCTTCCGCTAATATGTATCCTGATACAAGGTCTATTATGACGTGTCAGCTAGAGATTGGTCAGTATATGTTAAAAAATAGGATCAGTTTTTAATAAAGTCAATAGATATGTACATGTGTTTGTTTCTTTAGATATAGTAATTTCCATTCTATCAAAACAATTGTTTAGTTAGGTGTTTAGTTGACATATTTGAATACAATCTTTATATTAACATGATGAAATAGCAAAAGAAATATCTTGATTTTAATGTATGGCTATGTTTACTGTACCTACATACCTACACAACAACTCATATCTAAGATCATTTTTAATCTAAAAGATTTTAATTAGATCTTGTTTGTTTGATAGTTATTTCCCCCACTAAAGTCTTGCGCTTGATAGGCGATGCTTATAGCAATTTGGCTTTTGTTTATCTGTATGGTTCTCTCTGTGTGTTTTATTGATATTTGTTATATATTTTGCCAAGACAGCTGCTTATATTTCAAAAATACCTACATATTACAGTGTAGGAGGTATAGCCCCAGCCTATTTCATTTTATTATAACAGTAGTAGACAAGTGATAGGTATAATGACAATGTACTAAAACTGTCAATGAAAATAGAATAATGTTAATTTTTTTAGGTTTTATATTTTTAAAATGCGATCACTGTTCTCAGGATTTTAAATTGAAGAGCAACAGATACGTACCCATCATCAACAGGTATTATTTGTAATTGTATCTCTGAAAGTTATGTTCCATATATCGATTCTAATGTACGTACATATTATCTATTAGTGTGGAAATTTTGATAGAATTTTACTTTTTAACAAATGAAGCAAACATTGCTTATTATTTGATAGTTAAGACTGGTTAGGTTTACTGTTAGGATTTTATTCTTTTTGAATAATTTACTTAAAGATCGGATACTTTCATTTGTATTTTTGATTGATTTCTTTGAATGTGATTATAGATAGCTTTATAACTTTTTTTATAAAGTAGGCATTTATTTATTTAGAATTATACATCGTAGACTAACCAAAATACATGACTTTTTGTATATTAGTTTGGGTTAATGTATGAAAGTTGTTCATAATATTTATATGATTACGTAATGGTTTCGATAAATTATAGAATATCGATTTTTATTTTCTAATTTTGTTTTGTGATAAATACGAAGTAGGAAGTGATGATGGCAACTGTTGGCTTTAGTTGAGTGATTTTCATAATAATTGATTTGAAAGAACTGAGTTGTGGTGGAAAAATTTAGTGACTTCATTGTCGTAGTCAAGACCTCAACTCCTCTATTGACGGACGTGAATTAGGTATTGACAAATGTACTATGATGAATAGTTAATAGGTGGGTACCCATACTGTTGCACTAGAAATAGGCGAAGTCTATATTACTCATTCCATAGGCTAGACGGAGTTTTAGGCCATCTTCTTTTTGTAGGGACTCAGAGCAATCTAATTAATATACCTAGGTGAAGCTAAATAGGCTAATATTTTAATTATATTTAGGTTCGGTAACTATGTTGCATGGTGGGGGTAGAGCCCCTCGACGAGATGTCTCTAAGGGTTTGGATAAATGCACTAAATCGATGAACTTAGAACACTTTTTTATTTACTGTTTCCAGTTTGACATTTTAATTTAGAGAGCTGTTTAACTCTTTTTGTCAATTACTTTACGAGGCCGAGGAGGTTATCATTTAGTCAGCTTTAAAACTTTCAACTCAGCTACTATGCCTACCTACCGCAGGAAATACAGTTTTGAAGTCAGTTGGGGAAAAATCAACAAAGTTTTACTATTAGATGGAGACTTTGATTTTATTTTTATGCATTTGTGTTTGAATGATTACTCAAGCAGAAAAATTAATCTTTTATCTTATTATTCTAAAATAAACAAAAAATCATTAATTCTTTATTTTGCTACAAATGATAGGATTATTTTTCTTTGTTTCTATTTTACTAAGATTAAAGAGTAATATAACAGTTTTTGTTTGCGTAGAAACCTGTACGAGTTTACTTATACTCATAACGTGCGAATGGCTATGAAATTCAATATTATATAGAAGTTTTATAAACCAGAAATTGTTTCTTCTTTTAATATTATATCTATCCCATTATTATGAAGGCTATTATTTAGAAGAATATGTTACATACACAGAGCATATTGTTTCGCGTATTTTTCTTCAGTGGTATTGGAAGTAGTGACTCATTTAGCCAGAAGAGTTCAAAGTTTTCCTTGATTCCAAGATTTTCTTATTTGTAATGATTTATTGATTTTCAGTATTCTGTTTGTTTGTTTACTTTTGGTAATAATTACTTTCCATATAGCCATAGTAAAATGCTTCTCGGTACAAGAAAACAGTTTTGCGAATAAATTTTGTTCGTAATATTATCTGCACATTCCATATTTAGTATAACTTTGCATAAGAAATATTTAAAATTATGAACCAAGGCATATTTGCATAGTATCATCCCTTCATTTGATATGTGCATAATATGAAATTTAACTTTCGTGTTTCTTAATTAATATACATATTCAACGAGAATGCAAGTTTTAGTTTTGTTTCTGTTTTTAAGACGACCAATTAATTGGATTATTGACAAAATAGAAAGAGTTGTCATGGTCAGTTTTGAAATGGAACATTTCTATAGTTGCCTAATTAAAACATTGTCTGCATTTGAAATATACCTATTACTGTTCATTTTTTTATGTACCACCAGTATTATTAGTTAGAGTTGCACTTTTAGACATTTTTGTGAATTTTCTTGTCAGCTTGTAGTTTGTTGTTGATTAATGCCGTAGTAGGTATTTTAAATTCTTTCTAGTGGCAAAGTTTAGTTTTTTACGAATTAGTCAGTGCCTTTCTGGATCAATATAGATGAGCTGCATGATAGGCTCAGTCTTAAAAGACATTTCAAAATAAAATCCATTTGTTTCTGAAAAATAGCTGAAAAAAGCAGTCAATCAAATTATATTAGGTTTTGTAGGAAACATTGAAATAGAAATAGTTACTGAAACACTAATATATTATGAAATTCTTAAAACATGAAATTGTTTATACCATTCAACCTATTCCTTTTCGGTCATCCAGAATCAGGTTAATGTACCTTATTAAGTTTAGACGGTAGCTCTCTTTCTCTCCTATTTGTCGACAAGTTGGAATAGTTCTGACAGCAGGTATTGCTTTTAATTATTTGTTTCTTTCTATCTAAACATGACTTTATCCATTTCAATGACCCTAACCGTTTTTACCGAACAAGAAATTGTATTGTGATTATCATTTTCGTCATTTACCAAACTTACTTACTGACATCAATCTCGATCTAGGCAGTTTGTTTTATTATAGAGAGGGCATTTTATTGATATAAAAGAAATTATGTTATCCATAAATTAAGTAAGAGGTCTAATTCATTTTTTGGCATAATTACATGCAAAATATATTGTTTTTATTACATTAATGATCTTTAGAAATTAGTGGAAGTCTATAGTTACTCCCCACTATGTTTATGTTTACAAATCATTCTACTCTTTAAAGGTCATACAATTTTAGTAGTACATATACGTATATCTATAAATACATAAGTGTGAACATTATAGGCAAACTGTATCTGGAGGATTAAAAAGTGATAAAATAAATTTCTTTGATTAATTTGTACTGATCGAATAATGGTTATTTCACAGACTTTTGTTCAAAGTCATTAAATAACTTTTCAAATTTATATTTACTATAAACAGACAAAACATTAGAATATTGAATGCCTTCTGATTTATATGAGAACTACAGACAGACAGACAGACAGACCATGCTTAAGTGAATTAGATTATTGAGCAATAAAAAGTTCTATTTTTTTCAGAAAGTGATAACAACCATTTGCGATATGATTTATATTTTCATTGTTTTCCAGTACGGGCCGGACACCTCTGCTAGCGGCCGCCTCGTGTGGTCATGCTTCAGTGGTGCAGGTACTGCTCTTCTGGGGCGCAGCCATTCACGTTATGGACGGTGAGGGACGCTCCGTGCTGAGCATTGCGGCTGCCCAGGGCAGCAAAGCGGTGGTCCGCGAGTTGTTGGACCGCGGCCTGGACGAGATGCACCGCGACAATGGCGGGATGACGCCGCTACACCTGGCCGCCAAGGAGGGACACACTGATGCCGCAGGGTGCGTTAACAAAACTTATAGGTCATAGAAATGAATATCTATGGTCCCCAAACCTCTATTGAGGCTATGAGTGTAATTTGAAAACTTGGCATGGTCCTATGTTTACAGGAAATGCGTTTTTGTAAAGAAACTTGATATCACTTTTATTAAAATGATGATTAAATAAATGAGTTGGTCTTCCCACAACTGAACTATTAGAAATTAATTTTGATTCACCAACATAAGCCACTAATGAGACCGGTTTCGACCTGTTTGGGTCTCCTCAGTCGTAGGTAGACTCGAACCCGGACCCTCTGGCGTGTAAGACGAGTGTCTCACGCACTAAGCTATCCAGACGCTGGTGGGTGGAAGCTCTTCCATTTTAGAATATCAAACCGGTTTACTTTAAGACAAGATTAACTTGTTGTGGGCTCTCGATCTATTCGTGAAATTCTATAAAATGCAATACGTTGTTGTTTTCCATTGTAACATTTTATGCTAACAATTTGATTGGTTTCAAATTTCTTACCCATTGCAAAATGGATCTGTAAAAAATAATCTATTGCGAAAATTAATCTCCCTTTGTTCCAAAGTGCACATTAGAAAACTAAAGTATTTAAATTGTCAGTCACTTCTTAACTGACATACAGGATCATTTTCTAGCAGACAAGTTGTTTAAAGATGTTGCAAGACTTTTGAAGACTTCAAATTAGTTTAAATTAAGAAATTTAGTTTTTATGCAAATTTTTAGATTAAAAAAATTATGATTTCTAAAAGCATAGATTACTTGGCGTTCTAGCGAGCATTCATTGTGTAGGTTCTCTCTGTTTGTGAGAAGAAACAATATTTCTACCGTTTAATTTATATAGAAGATAATAAGTATTGTGGATGTTGCTTCTAGTTAGATACTCAATTATCCATTGTCTTGCATAATGAATTTGAAGAAGTTCTGTTGTGCTGTCACATGACCAAACAGAATTTAGCTGATGAAATTGGATAAAGAACAGAAAAAGTTTAAAAAATATATTTGTGGGCAGTTTATTAAGGTATTTTCTTAATCAATAGCCCGGGTGTTTATTTTAGGCTGAAAAATTCAACTTGCGAAGCTTATAGCTTGAAAACTACTCAACCAATTTTAACGAGGGAGGGAAAGAAGAGACTTAAGACCACTAGAGGATAGAGGGATGTCGGTTGAGCAGCGAGTTCGAAGGGTGGCTACGATAACATCCCTATAGAGAAGATAGAGCCAAAGGAGCCGGTCCAGAATTAAGAAGAAGAAGAAGAAACACATTTTCGTAAAAACAGTTTATAATATTTTTATTTAAATTATAATTACATTTAATACTACGTACAAGTAATATGTAATAAAATACACCATTTTAAAAAATAACTAAATATTTATAGAAACCCAATTTCTACACCAACTTGTTTAAATTACTTGAACCTCGAACCACGAACCCACGAACAGCAGTGAGTACCCCGAATTTTAAGTAAAAAAACGTTTTTAACATTGGACGGATCATTTGATGTCACGTGTGACGGGTTGTAATTCACAGGATCTCCTCTACATCAAACCTTTTTGACACTGCAGTCGTAGTTAAAGTGGCCGTAGCTCTCATTATTTTTTGAACGGTTTTTAAAAATTGAATGCTAGGAAATTAGCGTTTTGCCTACATACTATTGATTTAAGGATTATTTAACTTTCAGACTTTATAATCACCGACGCCTGAGCCTAGAAACTGAACTGCAATTGACGTCAATGAGTCGACCTCCTTCTTCCATTGCAATGGGTGCCCATCACATGCTACAAGACATGAAACCTCTACCAACGCTGACAACGACCCAGAACATGCGACTGCCAATCAAACTGTTTGAAGCCTCTTTACCCACCACCTCCTCCTCCTACAACCGCTTAGCCGTCGATTGTCCCTCCCTAGATCCACTGCTAACGTCCCCATATACGGTGGCTACGTCACAGTCAGATCTATCATCCGGTGTCAAAATGAAATGCCATCAATCCGACACAAATGATGAGAAATATGCAACTTCTGGAGACGAAGGAGAGGTGGACTGTTTGATTTCCAGGTCGTTTTCCTCTATCTTGTCTTCACAAACATCTCCTAAACTTTCCACAGACTTTGTTTCGTCACCAACCACCACTAACACATTATCACAGGAATTAATTTCCCTGGATTGTGGTCAACAGAGCAGTACCCCCATACAGGATAGCAGTGATACACAAAACACTCCCTTACAAAATTGTGGGCCACAGAATTCCACTCCATCATTGCAAGATTTTGACACACAGAATATTCCCCCCACATGCCTTAATACAATGACGTCATCATCACCAACCTCAGTGCCTTTTAATAACAGCGTTCGGTTGGTACCACAGAATGTATTCCAATACCTCACCCCTCTCTCGGTCAACCCTCCATCCTACCAGCACCTGTTCCATCATATTTCGTGCAATAACAAATCGCTCTCCCCAACGCGTGTAAATACATCCGTGTCATCTCTACTGCCAGTCTCGTTCAAAATGGACTCCGGAACGTCACCATTTAGACCTTGTTCCAATCTAATGAAGGCCGCTAACCACAACAACCAGGCTGTGCAAACTGAGGATATTGAAGCGTTAATAAATGACAGAATGCAGCCAGTAGATGCCAACATCGCACTGAGAACCCGCGAATTTGAGCGCGATATGATTCACATGAGACAGCAGATTGCCAAGCTGATGGGTGATCGGGAGGTGCTGCTCTGTCGTGTCGCCAGACTGGAAAATAGGACGCGTGATGACCTGGAGCTGGAGCTGAAGAACTGGGATGCCAGCGGAGATCTTGTGGCAGGCACAGGGAATTCTTATGGTTTGTCTAACAGTGCAGATCAAACTACCAATTCTGTGCTTACTTATAAGAACAATTGGTGACCATAAACGATACCTACTATACTTATTGATAATATAACTATTTATAAAATTGAATCCGAATTACATATTGTGTGCCTTTAGTGGGCTAAGGATAAATATTCGTGCCTTTTATTATTAATTGGTTCGGTGGCTACGAATATGCAGTTTGATTATATTCTTTGATACAAAAGTTTGGTGGATTTCTAATGTACCTAGCACAACATCTCAAGAAAGACACCCAAAGATTGGCAAACCTCCTTGAGTTGCACGAAATGGTCCGTCCATGAGTCTCCAGGGATCACTCAATGTATTTCCCTATGCTGGAAAAAATCGATTAAAAAGTTACGTCGGTTCACTTTAAATTCATGCAAAAATCTTTGAAGGTATCCTGAAGGTTTAAAATCATTTGATTAATGATAAAGAACATTTTGATAGTTTTAAAATTGCTATTTATAACTAAGCTAGTAGACATTGAAACGTAGGAGAAAATGTTTATGATATTTTCAGATATCTGCAATGTAAATTTGAATTAAATCGCAACAACTTCTTTGCCATTCTGTGCCTGTCTTAAGGTGTCACTGTAAACCCATATCGAACATCAATTATGGTTCGTATCATTGAATCTATGGTCGGTTTGGATTAGAAAGTTGTACATTTTTCTAGCAGTTTGGATAAACATCCTATCTCCTCCTCTATTCCAATTATTCGACAGTGCGACTTATGTATTTACACCGATTTAAATAAACATTTTGTGCACACTGAAACAGAATAATTTTAGCTGCTCTACACTGTTTGCGACAACATTTAAGTTAATACGATGTCTATGGTTTCTGAGATCAAATAATATACTACAAAATTTACAGCTTAAATGCTCATGGTGCAAGATAATTTTATATAGAAAATGTCATTGGCTTTCTAATAAATCTAAAAATAGATTTGGAATTAAAATTTAACTACAACTATGTAAAACTATTATGTAGAGTTTTACTCTATCTTTTATCAATAATAAAAATATTACAACATTCGCTTCTTTTTTAATAATTATTTTTAATAAAGATAAATATCGTATCTTTAAAAAGAACTTTTACTCTATAACTCATATCTCATACACAAAAGTATTTCAAATTAAATTAATTAAAATGAAAGATGCGATATTGTGTTGTGTTTGTACTTTATTTTTATTGACAAACCATGTTATGCATAAACAATGAATTTAAAATAGAACAGATTTTCAGCGAAGTCTAACCGAACAAAATAGACGTGTGTATGTATAAAGGCTAGTTGTAATAAAATATGAATAATGTCAGGGCCGTAGGAACGTTTTAAAAACGGGTGCGAACTGGACTAAAAGGGGCAATTTTGGCAACCTTAGGGAACTTTTGTTAACCAACTTAAAATTGACGAATAAAATACGATTTTATGCTTTATAAAGTGATATATTCAAAACTTTCCAACAACAATCACAACAACAATATAACAATTTTATCAAAACATTTACAGGCTCATTAGGAAGTACACAGTTTTTTACAAATCTATGGGCTAATATTTTCACTGGAAAGATTCATTGAGAAGAAGCGCCCCCTCTACCTCTGTTTCATCGACTACTCCAAAGCCTTTGATACAGTACAACATGATCGACTCTGGAATACAATGGAGGAAATGGGTTTCCCAACCCATATCACAGCTTTGCTACGTGCGCTCTACAAATGCCAGTTAGCAACAGTAAGAACATCTTACGGGGATTCCGACTGGTTTAACATTGGACAAGGAGTACG
>JAUYWI010098053.1:0-11740 GCA_034780595.1 Parotoplana pacifica | reverse complement strand
CATGGGGACACCTTGACCACTTATCAGGCGGTCGGAGGTGGGTTTTCTAATTTCGGAGCACTTTCGGAATCCTGTCCACCAAGTAGCTTAAAATGTGCCATGCCCGGGTACCTCCCGATCCGTAGTCGAGCGCGCTACCCACTTGAATACCGGCTGCTCGCATTTATAGTGAGTTTAACCAGTCACATATGTCGGCAGTAGGTAGCAGACATGTAACAGAACTAATATAAACTTTAAAAGATTGATATGCTAACAAAATATTTAAAATATTCAGAAAAAAATAGGATAATAAATATTGTATGCCTAATATAGTGTATCTACGTGAATATGTACATCTGTAGCAAAAAAAACGGTTGTATCAATTTATATTTTGAGTATACTACCTTTTTTATTTAAAAAAAATATGCCGACATTGAATTTGTTTGACATAATGATTTTGTTACAAAATGGGTATCTATCAATTTATAAATAATATACTAAATAACCAAATTAAGTACATGCACGACATACTTTTTTTCTGTTATTCTATTAAGAATATTAACAAAATAAGTTTTGGTTATCAGAAAATTGAAGATTGCTATCATAAAAATAGTTATCAAAGGATAAAAATTTCATGTGTTTTAAAACTTAATGAACACTTTTAAATTGTCATAAAAATAATTATACCGTGTTTCATCATAAAATATTTATATTTCAGTGTCTAAGATAGCTTGAAACTTTTGCGTTGTAGACGCTCTTCTAATCAATTTTTGTTCTTAATCTTATGGGTCTCATTAAACAGTTTATTAGTTTAAATTTTAATTTCAGAATAATGTTAGCATTAAGTTAATATTCCTTTGAATTAAATATGGTTTCAACTCAGCATACCTATTTCCGAGAAAGATAAAATATGTAGCTAATAAATTAAGTACATTTATTTAGTATTAGATTTATGAAATATATACATGATATCTCATATTGATTGAGAACTAGCTCATAGAAAACGTTCTAAAAGATTAAAATTTTATCTATAAATGGGTCTAGCTCTAGACTAAATAATATACTATACATATGTTAATATTTTAGTCTAGACACACTTAAGATTACAGTTATGAAAAAATTAACTGTTGATTTGGAAATTATTGATATTTTTAAGACTGTCAATCAATGTATTAATTCTCAAGAGAGATTATAGAAAATCAATGTCCATTTGATCATTTTCTGATGTAGTAAATTTTATTAGGACTTTCAAGAGGAACCAAGGGCGAAAGTGTTTAACACATTGAATAAAATTATATGTGGGTACTTCAGGTAGTAATAGTGAGAGAATTAACACGAAAAAGTAGATTTTCATATATCTTTTAAATACTTTTCTGGGAAGTTACTGATTATTTTCTATCATTTTCTTTTAAAAAATAATTTTCTTGAAACTATAAAACACATCCCTTTTGAAGTTTTATCCATCTTTCATTTATTTATTTCTGAAATGTTTCTTTATGTAGTAAAACTTAATTAGGATAGGCTGATGTATCGCATTCTTAGCATTGCCTAATTCAAACAAGCAATTTATCAAAACAGTCTAATATTTTGTCTAGCTGAATACATCAATAAATTTTAGGACAACATCTTTCTCCATTCTTTTATTATATAAACATTGAAAAAGTATCAATATATGGGTAAACAGCAAGTAATATCTAATAAATGAGAACTTTCAAAGCAAATTAACTAATAATGTTAGATATACAAAAAAGGTTTTATTTTTTATATGTACGTTTTTTATTTGTATCTGGAAACTAGTCGGAAAATTTTAGAAAAAATATGCTGTTATGTATATTTTACAAATGATGAAATAATATAGAAATTACAAAATCAATGCACATAATATGTCTATTTTCGTTTAATTTGCATGAGATCCGAAATTCCAGGACCTATGATGATTTTGCAATTCCAATTATTTAGCAGTAAATATCATAAGACTTAATACAATGGAAAATTTTCAAACATCGTGATAAAAGTTCAATTGTGCAATTCAACAACATCCATCTGTATACGACAGGGTGGTGATTATGAAGTCTGGGATACATATGTAGTCAAATATTTGTGTTATATTGTTTACATAAGTGTCTATGTACATAACTGTCAATAGCTTCATGACAAAGGTAGTCACAAGATGTTCAGCATGACGTCCTTGCAATGCCATCTTAATTCATTCTCGATAGTTAACATGAACTTCGTGCATTAATGCATCTCCAACAATTTCTGAACATGAATCTGTTATTTTTTATGCAATGGTTGATATCTAAGAACTGTACTGCGTACACATTTGCTTTTAGCGTGACCTACAGAAAAAAGTCAAGAGAGAGTTCAAGTAAGGCGAACATGGCGCCCATTCCACCATGACACATCTCAAGAATGGTTTCACCAGGACGGTGCACCTCCTCGTTACGCCAAAATGTTCAGAAATTAGTTGAATATTAATTTTTGCTACATTGATGACGTGGCACGGTGCAATGGGTTCCACGTTCACCTGATTTAAACTCTCTCCCTCTCTTGACTTTTTCCTTTGGGGCGCCAAAAGCAAATAGGTATATTCAGTACCGATCCAAATATCTACGACAGCAAATTACAAATTTATGGGCAGATATTAGGATGGCATTGCAAATGAAGAACAGCATTTGAAGGGTTTTATAGTAAATCGTATATGAAAAAGTCGTCTATAAAATAGTTGTTATTAAGTAATGAAAAAATCGTTTATTAAAAATTTGTATATTAAAATGTCGTAGGAATATTAAAAAGTGGTATTGTGAATAACACAATAGAAATTTCATAGTCTATCTATGTGTTCTGCCAAATCAGTTATTAGGCAGGTTCAATTCTATGACATCCACTTTCTCCATCTTTGTCATTTGCTATCCGGTCCTTCGCTTCTCTATAGATGTTGGTTTGAATTCTTCTAATATTCCTTTTCTTGGTTTTCCTCCATAGAAATCAACCTTTCAGAATTGCTTTGATCATTCCTTCTCCACGTAATATATGTCCAATCCAATTCTTCTTTCTTCTGATTATTGTTTCCAACATGCTTCGTTTTTCTTTGATTTGTTGGAGTACTTCTTGATTATAATATAGGAAATCGCATCTATTCATAAGGCTAAACTGGCTAACATATTATTACATAACATAGCAGTTGTGAATTTAGCGGGGCACCTACCTGGCGCGTACCCCCCTTTTCAGTAGCGAAGGCATTTGCACCCCTAGCAATTTTTGTTCCTAGCAAATAGATAATAGGTATTCACATACTTACCTACCTTATTATGAAATACCATACCTGACCCTTCTTGATCCTGGCGCCCTCTCCCCCTCATCACGCTTTTTCAAAAACCTAGATCTGCCACTGTATAGATACAGGCTACCTAGAAATGTGTTAAATCTATTTAATAAATGTTAGTTTTTGAAATGATATATTCTATATTGTAGGTATGATCGTCAGAGTAGTGTCCAGGTGGTAGCATGGCGTAACAACAAACTTGTTGTTGTTGGATCTACATCAGCTGGTGTGAAGCCGATTAATTCAACAAAAAGATACTGTCGAACATCTCCTAAATTAATCGGAAAATTGTGAAAATTTACAACGCCACAATAGGAGGAGTTGATAGAAATGATCAGCATGTTACCTCTATCAAAGGTAAAAAATGGTACTATCCCATTTTTCGTCATCTTGTTGATGCTGCTATTGTCATTGGCTGTTACATCGGTATGTAAACAAATGGAATGATGATGGCAGCAAATCTTCAGATCTGAGGGAATTCAGATTGGACATAGCGAAAGCATTGTTTGCATACGGAGTAAAAGCATGAACATTTCCTAGAAACATTGGCAATGATCTACGTTTTGATGGTTTACATTTTATTATAATTCCAGCAAAGTTGAACAGGTGTGCATATTGCAGAAGTAATGCTAGCTTTAAAGTTAAAAAATGTGAACGCAACCTGTATCCAAAATGCTTCGAGGGCTATCATACTAATTGAACCATAAATATAGTATAGCATACCATGTACATGCATGATGAACTTTGATATCAACATTTTATTACTATTTCAATATGAAATTAATAAAAACTACTTTTTGGAATAAATAGTTGCTTGTTTACAATAATTTTTAACTTTTTTTATAAAAGTCAAGACACTGGATATGCGCAATGTTTAAAATTTTAAACATGTTATAAATTTAACAGAATTTTTTTTTCAAAATAACATTACACTTCTTGAATGAAATAGAAAATATGAAATACTTATTGAAATAAAATTTTAAAAATATATCCTTGAGCATAAATGGGTTAAGACAATAATAATAAAGCAATTAATAAATTACAACAATGAACTAAACGAAGAAGAAATAACAGAAAGTTAATTAAACGGCTATAAAAATAACTAGTTCCACAGTTCAACAACGATCTATTCAATGAGGGATTAACTTGTTTTATATAAATAGCTTCTTTGATGATAAATAAATTAAATGAAAAAAGAAGAAGGGGTATCATTATTAGGATTTGGCCAAAATTGTAATTTATTAATTGCTTAATTATTATTGTTGTTTTAATTTCACATAGTTAATGTAAACATAACAAATTTAAGTCTGAATTTACGAAACTAGTCACATGAATAAACATGGCTGTATAAAAACCTTTCACCTGTTTATATTTCTCCTTAAATTACGAATCTCTAAATGTCTTAATGTATATTGTAAAAAGGTTATTTTTGACAGTTTTATCTAGGATAATAGGCACATCCCTTTTGGTAGACATCAACAGGTTTAATACGTCATCATCATATATTTGGAATAGTGAAAATGTTTACTGAAGGGTTAAATTCTAATACTACTAATTCGGACTAAAATACAGACAAAATAATTCATCATCATCTGACTTCAGAACTCTCGAAGTAGATACATACCGGGCTTTTTATCGATGAATACGTTATCCTGTTGAAGCTTTTTACCATCAAATGAGTTTGACGATGGGCCCCAAATACCAGTGACATTGTTTTCTAGTACAATAGTGCGACGCATTTCTTCCTCCATTGAAGATGAAGATAACAATGGCTTAATTCTAAATATAAAATGAAATTCTATTTATATTGTGACAAAAAATATACATATAAATGCTATTCATTAGCTTTCTGGGAAGGGGCAATATTTTTATTTATATATGTTATAGACGCATTAGTTTAGTGGTCATTCGACAGTTGGTCCTTAGATCGTGGATTCCAAAGTACTGTTAACGTGTCTACTTATTTATACAACCCAATCCAGTCTTGAAAACAAGCAGATTCTTAACAGACTATAAGCTAGCTCAAACTGTGGCCCGTGATCACCACAAATAATATGCAGAAAAATATAACTTAGCCCGTCAACTGTTCATCAGAACTAACCTCATGTCTTCAGTAGACTTATGGCTGGCGCCTGCATTGGGACTATTTTCCTCTGAGGTGCTGCTCTCCAATAGAGTGGCAGGAGGAGGCGATTTGTCCTTGTAACCAGAAACAGCTTCCACAAGCAAGTGAGGAAGGTGGGCAAGAAAGTGACGAAAGACCACGTGCAGCAAAACCTGGCTTAAAAATCCCTTCGAGTAGAGCAAATGTGGGGCACTGGGCCCCGAGAAAGACAGAGAGGATGTTCCCGAACTAACAGAATTAAAGAGTCCACGAACGTCAGGTGACGTATTGTATACACTGAGCAAGGCAGGCAGTAATTCGTCGCAGGTGACCTAAAAGTAAGACCTCAAATAATTATCATTCAAGTAGCAATTCGTTTGGTCACATTCAAAAAGTCGTACACAAATTGATGGTCAATTAAGTAGTCATAGAGAAGTCGTAAAAACGACTTAATGAAAAGGTTGTTATAACGAATGTTTGACTAAAAAATTATATACGACTATCTAAAGACAATTTCTAAATTATATTTTTAACGATGACTTTACGACTAAATTTCTAAAGACATTTCACTATAAATCCCAATTCTCACAGAAATTATTTAGTTTTTTATTTTAAAGAAGGTTTATAATTTCACTGATAAAAAATAGAAAACCAACACCGCCTATTAATATCAAAGAACATTGAAAACTCAAAGATCCAATAGTAAACTTTCATCAATGACTAAACCAAATAAAAAGCAAGAACTAATGAAATCATTCCAAAATTCGATTTAAACATTAAGGAAAATATTATGTTGCTGACCTGTCGACCTACTAAACCGGCATAAAAAGGAAAAATCCGAATTGCCGCCCGAATATCAGTTTTTCGGTCTACCAACATCTGTACCACATGCGGTGTGATCAAACGAAGTTCATCTTCTGACAGTGTATGACCGTACTGCATAAGAAAGGAATGCATAGCAACAATCCACTCGGCAGCAGACAGAGACTGTTCGGAAGAGGACGCCAATAGCTGGCACACAAGATGGTGGAGAGATGGAAAAAAGGCAGGAAACGCGATCAATGAATGTGTCAAATGGGACGGAGTTGGCAAATAGGCATATTGGTGAGGAAATGGTAGCTGGGCCGTTTCTGGAGTTGGGAGATGCGGAGAAGTAGCCACCTCGGAGAATGGACGCAAAATGATATCAATCGCTAAATGAACGGCGCTAAAACAGATCAGGAGAAAACAATCCCTTTACATACCGATGATGGATTTTCATCACCATTGTTTTTTTTTTTCAATTTAATAAACTCAATCGATTTTACCTGGGCAAACGGTTCCAGTGTCCACGACAGATATTCCGAGCTACACCAACCCGGTTAGGCCATGTTGGAAGTATGACTTGCTCAGGACTGATTTCCGTATAACAAAACAGTTCTACTATTAAACATCCCAGTGATAGAATATCTTCGCGCAATAGCTGAGTAATAACTGGCACAGTTACCGGTGCCTAAAAATAAACAAAGCACATTTTTATACATCGTTTAATTTATATTTCTAATACAAGCATGTAGAACGTATGTAAGAACAATAATTTATTTATCTTTATCCTAATTTGTAGAATACCCATTTATATGCATGACATTATTTTATTATAATAGAAAATGAGAACTAAAAGAGAAGAATAAATTCCATCTAGCCGGTAGACCTACGTAGGCCTAATATATTTAAAATAAACTTCTTTAAACACAGCTAAATCAACAGGCTCAGGTGTTTACTTTCTGAATCAGAAAATAGATGTATAGCTAGCACCATCTTGTGTAGTGTTCTATTTAAAAGCATTTCAAAGCAGATAGAAATACAAGATTTTAATGTGACAAATATGTATACGAGTACGCATACAGGGTGGCGCATTTAGTTACCGGCAGTTTTTTTACTGTTAAACAAAAATCTTTATTTCGTAAGTAAATATAGACTTAAAATAAATTATATTTATAAACATTCAAACTGTCCTCCTTTAACCTCCAAGCACTGACGAGCTCTGCTTATCACCAAACAGCAAACTTTTCTACGAATTTATGGAGTGATATGGCCGAAACTGGCAACGATCTGGTTTTTCAGTTGTTGAAGATTGCGTGGTCGCGTATCATTCACAGCATTTTGATCACTCCCCCAAAGAAAGAAATCCGAAAGCGTTAGGCCAGGAGATCTGGGAGGCCACTCAATTTCTCCACGGCTCCGAATCCATCGAGTCCCAAAGCGTTCTTCTAGCCATCTACGAGCAAGATTGCTGGACTGTGAAGGGGCACCATCATGTTGGAACCAAAATTCATCAATTTGAGGCCAGTTTGACACGGCTGGATAAAAGTGATCTTGAAGAAGAGCAACGTAGCTCCTTGCATGGACTGTTTATTCGAAGAACATGAATAAATAAATATTTTCTGTTAAAAAAAACTATGCCCGGTAACTTATGCGCCACCTTGTATTCTAATTGTCAGTGCACAATGAACGATAACTATTTATACATTTTTTATTCACATGATAAATGTAGGAGTTGCATTTACTCAGCTACATTTTCAGTTATGGTTCATTGGCTTATGGTTTTCTCTGAACAATAACTAAAATCATCCACTCACTGATTCAGGCAAGGGAGGCGGTTCCTCTCGACAGGTTTCTTTTATAAAAGTGTATAGCTCTTCAAATTGTTTCAACAGTTCCAAGGGATCATAATCAAACGGCAACGAGATAGAACTGAATTGGGAAATACAATTTTTAATTATATTACTTCAGAAAAACATTTAGTAATATAAAGAAATAAATTCACAAATCACTCACGAACTGGATCCCGCTCTAGAATTCCCAGCAGCATCAATTCGGCGAGAAGTCTAAAATTCGATATACAACTAGGTGTACAGGAAAGTGACAAACCACTGACTTCATATTGTGAGATCAATGTTAATTAACAGAATAACCGTTTCCTCTTTAAATCAACTTGAAGACTGAACACTACAATAATCTATATTTAAAATATCAGCTAACATTTTTAGAGGTATTGAATACAAATTGAAATGGTTTGGAAGGACATTTGTTCGACTTTCCTAGCATCTACACTTCCAGCATATTTTACTTCTAATTTCGATATTTCAATATTTATTTTGTCATATAGTCAACCAATTGATATAAAACTAGTAACTACATAAAGTCATAGATTATTATATTATTTCACTGTTTTTTTTATATTATTTATTTACTTTTAATCTGTCTAGGATTAAAGCAAAATTGAAATAATTTCACTGTTAAATTCAAACCTTTGTCTTGACAGATAGATATTCCATTTAAACTAAATGTCATTATTAATTAACTTTCTGAGTTTAAATATTATATCAATTCATACAATTCAGATTGGCTCAGGCCAATGAAATGAAATAATCAAATTCCGCAAATTACTCGCAGAATATGGTCATTCAACTTTACCCTTTCCGTGTGTAGTGGCAAAACAGGCCTCATCATTCCAAAGTAAAGTCTTGAAGACTTGGGACAACGTCGTGGATGGGGCACTTTAAATAGCTGTGAGATACCAGAAGTACGCAGATCTGTGTGACCATCTACCATATGCAAATGCACGTTCTTTGCTGCCACAGCGTGCTCCCCTGATAACTGCCAAAACAGCAAGTTAAATAACTGTGTTATATACATTATATCAATATATAATCAATAACCCTCATTAACAAATATATATAGTTATCATCCCGTTTTTTCTGCACTGTAAACTTGCTTAACAATAAACTATGATCGATCACAATGGAATTCACATTGTTTGCACTAAATCTTTTAAATAGATGTACCTAGATATTATTATCTATCAAATAGACGCTCTAGACAAACAAAAGTAGTGATATCATTTTATACTATCTAATGGGTAGGCTTTTAGCCATATTAAAACATATTTGCTACGAACCTAGTTAAAAACCATAGTAAATCAAATAAAAATATCGATGATAACAATAAATATCCATATAATTTAACAGAAGTATTATTAAATGTTTCAGTCATTGGTGATGTACCAACATTTTTTATGGTACCAACCAATTTTGACAAGGAAACTCACCTTGTAACCAAATGTAATATCAATCCAATGATGAAGTGCTTGAGATACTGGTTCGCTCTCAAATATATCTCGGTGGTAACGCAGAAACTCTTCAGTATTAGCACACCACTTTGGAAGTTCCAAATCGCTCATATCATCGTGAATCGATTTAAAAATGTTGACATCAGTGAAAAATTCCGGAATGCACTCATCAGGCGTCCATTGGTACATGCGCTCCATGCTGGCAGGGTATTCCTGGGGTCTCCAGTGAGGACGCACATGTTGACAAAGAACGTCCACAGGTGTACAGCGAGCCTTGTAGGATAAGTAGGTAATATCGCACATAGCGTCAGAAACATGATGTGGCGCCCAAGTATTGCCAACACCTCCACCTGCAGCACCTCCTATACCACCACCACATGTAAGGAAGGAATCGGCTGAAGAGGCCGCCGACAATGATGAGAAAAATGGAATCAAAGAACTCGGAAGCTGAGCACATATGTCTGGTTCCAATAATGGATTTTTAAATAGTTGGTCCAATTGTGTATCACCTTTGTTCAATCGAAATTTAGATTTTGTAAGATCGCGATAGCCTCCATTTTTAGTACGAAAATCAGTAACCCATGGCAGGACCGGATGGTGGTTAGGGTTGTTCATTTCACGTCCAGCAAGTTTATTTAAAAACATAAGATAATCATAATTTGATATTCGTCTAAGCACCCAGGATTGCACCATTTCAGCCAAACCAGGTAGCTGAGTGGATTTAACATTGTTTTTATTGGTATCACTAGCAGTTTGTTCTTGATGTTCCTTTTGAGCAGTGTCCAATATGTGAGCTATATCTGGTAAGCCTAGAAACACTGTATAATTATCCAAAATGAATATGTTATCAAGTCGCAATGCACAATGTGGAAGACCTCTACTATGAAACTCTTGTAGCCAATAAATAATTTGAAAGACAATGTAGAAAATAGCAGAATGCTGATCAAATAGTTTAGCAGGACTGTATCGGAAACAATCTAATAAAGAACAAATTGGAGTGGTACATTCAACAGTAATTTTATTTTGAATTTTTGACACTCGGTCGACAAAAACAATACCAAATTGATGATAGTGTTTAGACAATAAATGCAAAGAGGCATGAAGAAATTCATTGTATGTCTGAAACATAAATAAAATATACAGCAATTCAGAAGGAAATTTTACGACCATCGAGTTATATTACTCATCATCTACAGTACAAAGAAATCAGACATTTTAGTTTGACCTTATTAAACATAAGTATTATTTTACCAAATTAATTTCTTATTATTCATTTGATAGGCTACTGAAGTCAGTTCCATGAAAATGAAAGGAATCATTTTAGGAGAGATATACTCAAAATCTAGGACAACTGAGGTTCCGTAAAGAAATGATAGTAAGCAAAGTACATATTCAAAAATGGAATAACATGCCTACTCTACCTCTATTACTACATAATTATCAGTTAGAAACAAAACACATCCAAAGATTATGAAGTAAGTACTGCACAATGAATTTCTAAAAAATTTAGTGATTTTGATTACCAAACAGAAAGTAAAGTATTCCTAATAATCTAAACATAGAAATAAATAAATTAATATTAAAAAAAATCAAAATACATGTTGTAAGAAATACATATTTCAAATATAAAATTTTATGACAACCACCATCAATAAATTCTTTAAAAGTACGAGCTGTATGACCCCAATATGACATGTTGACTCGATACACTAATAAAGTATCAGATGAAAAGTACCAAATTAGAAGGAATCCACGTAATTATTTCAATTTGTGATAAAAACAAATTTAAATGTTCCCTTATTGCAATGGGTATTAGCTCTATGAAATAGCAAAGTATTAGAACTTCTGAAAATGGGTGGTCATCTACAGTTCAAACATTTTTAAATCTAAAGAGCTCAAATTGGGGAAAATGTCTGTTATTTGTCTAAAGTCGATGCTTCTTTATTTATTTCTGCAACATGAATAATACAGGGCTGGAAAAAAGAAACCGCAACACCTGCAGAAATTGCATTTTTCGTAATTATTTTTCTTTAATAATTTTCTTGTTGTCTATATGCATAATTAGTGAATGTTTATCATTTGAAAGCATCAATCAAAAAGTGGTTAGCCCTGAAAAGGGCTGTTTTTGCGTTCTCATAAAGGGGAAGTGACTTAGTAGTCCCAATGACGCCAATGACAGTCGATCACCTGCTGGCAGCGGTTGGGCATCGATTGCAGAAGG
>JAUYWI010098042.1:0-11741 GCA_034780595.1 Parotoplana pacifica | reverse complement strand
AAATAGTTTTATGCTTCTCCTGAATAATTTGCTATTTTCCAACTACGAGGTTTGATCAGCCGGCCGACGATATGTGATCCATTGTTTCTTTCTTTTCTGTTTTGGTTGACCCAAATCTTTTTTGAAGTTTCTTTTAGTTGTTCATCAACATCCTTGTCTATCTCCATTTAAACAAATAATTCTTACTATCAGGTTTTTCTACCACTATCAAATTATAGTAAACTATCTGTGCTTGTTTTAACTTCTTCAGCTTGAACTTGATTTTTCCGCAGAGAAGTTCATGATCTGTGTCATTACTGCACCTGGTTTGGTCTTTACGTTTTTGAGACTGGTTTTCCATCTTCTTTGGATAAGTATAAAGGCAATTTGATCTTCCCATCAGGAGATGTCCATGTGAATAGTCTTCTGGGTTCTCTTTACAGAACTCAATTAGTTTATCACCCTATCATTTCTATCACCAAGTCCTAATCCTCCGTTGCCTTCATTTCCATTTCCTACACCGACTTCTGTTTTGCTTGTGCTTTGTCATCATTTGTTTATCTCTTCATCTCACATGCAAAAGCTTGTGTGATTGTAATGTTCATGGGATCAGATGCCAATCTTACTGATATCACTCTGTTGCTTGTTGACTCCTATCCCAACACAGCTTTTGCAGCGCTCTTTCATTTCATCCATTAATAATCATGTGATATAGCATGTCCTTCTTCTCCTTTCCATTTGGTTTCAGATATTCCCAATATGTTAATCTTTCACCTCTCGATTTCTTTCTCTAGTAATTCCACTTTTTCGAGCTGATTAAGTGTCAGAATGTTCCACGTGCCAGTTATTAGTTGATGTCTTTTTTTTGGTCAGATTGCTTGATATCTAGTGCTGGAATCGCCAGATCAGAAATCAACATAACTTGTGGGTTTGAGTTGATTTCATCATTATTGGTGTCTTACCAGCCAGATAAAGCCTTCTCTTTCCCGGTGGTTGTAGAGCTGGATCTTCCCCTGGGGGTCTCAGAAACTCCAATCCATATTTTATTCTTTTCTTTGTCTTTCATATTTACATCTACTGTTCTCTTAGGAGTTAGTATGTGGTAGTTTCCTTTCCACACTGCAGTGCAGAAACCAAAGCCTATCAAATTTTACTTAATCTATTTTGATTTTTCAAAAAATGTCACAGCCACTGTGTAAAACTATACAAAGCTTTGATTTAGTCTATTTTGCCCATAGGAATCATATATAAAAAAATCTATGGCTTAAAAGGGTCCATATTATATGAACGAATGGAAATTCTGAGAAAAATTCTATATCCCTGTTAGGGGTTCAAATAACATGGAGATGGAGTTAATACAGTTTTTTAGCTATAACTTTCTTCGATATTTTTTAATTTTGTACCAAACTTCAGAATTGGTCATCATATTAGATTTTATGTGCCTATACGATGTGTTTTATCAATGAAATGCATGGAATTTATTCTGTAGAAAGTTATTCCTTGTCTTTGCAACACCCCAATTATGTGAAAGAATGGTATATTTTAAGCAATATATACATGAGTTACTACGGCGGGGTCGAAGCTCTAGATTTTTTCCTCTATGTTGACAACCCAGTCGATCTATGGGGTATATTTTTTTAGTATTGGTAGAACTGCTCCCATACTGACCAGGATCACCCTGTAAAAATCATTACCTATGAGAAAGGCTCATTTATCGCTATATTTTTAAACTACCAAGTCTTTGTTATTAATTAAAGAAAACAGTCTTTATTCTGTTTATCTGTGTATATTATGCATACGTTTTAGGCTGGGCAAGAATCATTTCGGTCAATCACGCGATCATATTACCGTGGTGCTGCTGGAGCACTTTTAGTATATGATATTACGCGACGCGAAACATTCAACCACTTGACCACGTGGCTTGAAGACGCTCGGCAACATGCTAGCTCGAATATGGTGATTATACTTATTGGAAACAAAAGTGATTTAGAAGCTCGCCGAGATATCAAAAGGGAAGAGGGTGAAGCCTTTGCGAGGGAACACGGTCTGATATTTCTAGAAACATCTGCCAAAACGGCTGCTAATGTTGAAGAGGCTTTTATAAATACTGCAAAAGCTATTTATGAGAAAGTGTGTTCAGGAGAACTAGATTACAATAATGAAGTAAGTGTCGGTTTAAAACAGCCCCGGCCACTTCCAACGCCCAGTTAAAGAACAATTCCCACAAACCAATTTTTATTGATTCCATAGTACCGTTTACTCTATTTAATTCACGTTTTATAATCAACCTACATGTTAGATTACCTATTCAAGTACGAATACAATTGGACTCGACGCCCCTAAGTAGACAACCAGATACATGCCTGTAGCTATGTTAGTAGATGTACCGTTGGAGAACAGGACACAAAAATTAAAGCCTCCTTGACAACTGTGAAGTGTAGACTCAGAAATGTAGTACTTTATGACCGTGTAGCAGCTAAGAAGCCTCTATTGACAAATTGTCATCGTGCAAAAAGACTGCCATGGGCTCAAGCACACCAGGATTGGACGGTAGAGCAATGGGGAGCCATCCTATTTTCCCATGAGTCCCCTTTCTACTATGTTGCTGTCTACAATGGCATTATGTCCGCTGAAGAGGAGGTACAGCCCTTCAACATCAGCACATTCGTCCCACAGTGCACTCCTCCAGTGGCAAACTGAATGTCTGGGAAGCTTTTTCAGCTGCAGGAGTTCAACCTCTTGTTCAGATAGCTGACAATCTCAATTCAGTTCGCTTCCAGGAGATTCCAGGGAATGGTCTAACCTTCCAACAGAACATTGTCAGTTGTCACACAGCACGTGCAACTCAACAATTCTTTAAGAATAATGGTATCAACCTCCCTTGACCTCCGCAGTCCTCAGATCTCAACCCTATTCAAAACCTGTTTGGCTGCTTTCAGCAGCGACTGAACCGCATTGAGATCCACTTTATGTAAGAACTGTGGAGAACAGCACAGCGTGAATTGCACGTAATCCCTGAGGAGACAATCTGAAACCTTATCCAGTCAATGCCATGTCAGGTTGAAGACGTAATTGCAGCCAGAGGAGGTTCTACGAAGTACTAGTTCCTTACTTCTACCCATCTCATTTTCTGAGAACACGTAAACAGCCCTGTCCTATTTTATCTTAAAAGCATGTTGTCTTTCATAAAAGGTACTATGGGAATCATTAAAAATTGTTTTGTGAGAATTGTTCTTTAAATATCACATATCTTTAGACATAGGCGTTGGAAGTGGCCGGAGTTGTATAGTTATCTGATTTTTTCAATTGTTTATTATTCATTTGACCATTCTATGGTCTAAATGAATACTTTTCATGTGCTATAAACATTTTATGAGCCGAAGTTAATATCGAGAAAGCGAAAATTATAGAAAACCCTTTATACTACTGACGAAACTACCTACATTTTACACAGTTCTAAGAAAACCAGAAAACTTTGTTCGGTATATTAGGCATAAAACCCCCCAAAATAACTTTCTGATTATAGTACGGGATCCGCGTTGCGGCTATCCAACCAAATTTGACTACGGCGCATTTAATAAAAGTAGAACAATGACAATAGGTGCAGGAGAACATCCTCTACGAAACCATTAAAGTTGAAACTTCGAATATCACAATTGGATTTGTTCAAATATTTCACAAACGAATCCGCAGTTTGGTATAACTTTCATAGCCTTAAATAGTGCATCAAATTTGCTACCCACGATACTGAGATTACCACCACGATGAGAAAAAACTAGACTGGTGGTTGTTTTACTTTGTAAAACTTATTCTTTTGATCTTAAAGTTGCAAACATGTGCTACTTGAAATGTCCAAACTGTATAGGTACTGTCAGCGGCCCCACCCTCAGAATTTACAATGGCTTTAGCCAACCATGTCCAACATCCGATTTTTCACAAGTTGTGGTTTCAGTAAAGTAATTCAATGTAAACTGATTGCGGCACTGGAAAGTAAATTTAATGTCCCATAACACATCCATGTCGAAATTGGAAACAGCTATTTAAGCCCCACGTTCATGCATGGCCAACATCAGTTATTTTTGGAACTGTAAGTTGTCCAAAACAGCGATACCAATTGAAAAATATAGAAAGATCGAATTTTGTAGTTCCGTTTTTCGATTTGTTTTGTTCGTAGAGGCTATTCTGCAGCACCAATTTTTCGTTTGGTTTTTGTTTGATGTTCTTAGAACTCGTGTCCAAATCATATATTGCCGGTGGGTGCTCTGCCCTCCACAACCCCGTCAAATGTACAGTTAATTACGGCATTAATTAAAAATGCAATTTTGTCACTTTTTTTACTATTGTTGTTATCCTACTCTAAGTTTTATGATTCTTGTTCTCTGATGTACCCAAGTCAAGATTGTATAAGGTTTCTGGTGGCGGCTCCGCTCCCACACTCCCGTAAAAATGTTGCTGATCCTAGTCACCCAGGTACAACATCCGACTTGGTATCATTATGGATAGCCAATTTCATGCATTCTTTAGGGCTATGAAAGTTATACCAAACCGCGGATTCGTTTGGGTAATATTCGAACAAATCTAATTGTGATAATCGAAACTGAAACTTTAAATGCTTTTACTGCAAAATTTTGCTTTATTTTTGCGTACATAATCCAAAAAAACAATCAGAAAATTCCATTTTTAAACTTCAATTCCCGCCGTTATCTACGACACATTTGACAGTGGTATGAGCCCCCGCCGGCAACTTAAAATTTGGACAATTAGGAACATCAAACAACAGTAAAATAATAAAATGGTTTAGTAGAATAGTCTCAGTCTCTACGAACTATTCAAAGTAAAAGAAACGGAATCACAAGATTCAATTTATTAAAGTTAATATTGAAGTTTTTTGACAACTGATGTTGGACATGGGTGATTAGGGCGAGTCTACACTTCTACATAGATGTAGAGGCCTAACTGGCAGTATCCAATTTGGTGGGTGTTAGGGACATCATTTCTTTATAAAGTGTATTAAATTAGTTTGCATAGTTTAGATAACCCACTACTAGCATTAGGAAACTCCAATTTTGGGCATAGTTGACTTGAGCCATCCTAGATTTTTAAGGAGTATGGAGCCGTAACTCACAATACACAATTTGGACATGGGTACTCAAGCAACTCACATTTGCAACTATGGCCGAATGAATTAGTTATACATCTTAAAACAACCACAAGTCTAGTTTATAGTTGTTTTGAGTGTGTATACGGAGAAAGATATATATTTGTTGTATATACGTGATTTCTTTTATAAATTCCAGGCTAATGGCATTAAGTTGGGTCCTCAACACGGTGGTAGCTCAAATCAAAGGACAGGACAGGCTGGCGGCAATGCATCTAGCGGCGGTGGAGGTGGCTCATGTTGTTAACAAAAGACTTTTTAAACCAATGTAGAAGAAAATTTGTTCTTTGGTCGATTTTGGTCTGCATAATTTACATTCTTGTTTGCTTTCGAAAAATTGTAAGGTCGTTCGATTTGTCAAGTGATTGTTATATAGCAAACTAATCATATGATGTAATATTATAATATCCATCGTACATAGCTACCTGATAAATGTTTATTTACATCATGAAATTATTGCTTTAAAGCGAAACTTAATTTTCACAACTCGGTGTATACCACGAGGGGGTGTCCCAAAAGTAACGATACAAATGCTATAACATTTTCATGGATATTCACGTTAGATGTCTATGTGGTAAAGCAAAGGCAACACTTCATCAGACAAAAGTAATGCTTTCATCCTTTTTTATATTGATTTCCTCCTTGATAATATGACAATCAATGCTGATTATTACTGTGATCTTTTCCAAGACTTTCGTAATCGTATGTTTCATAGTCGTATTTGAAAACAGTCCCTTGGTAACTTGCTCCTGCGTGACTCAGAATCAATTTCGAACATTAGATTGGGATCAACTTCCCCACCCTGCATACAGTCCTGATCTTCACTTTGTTTCCCGTACCTCAAGTGATTCCTTAGAGGTCACTGCTTTGGATCCCAGCAAGAGTTAGAGAATCGAACAGGGAATATCTTCAAAGCCATTTTAAAAGACTGGTTCAGAGACAATATGAGAAAACTGGTATCTCGATGGACAAAATGCATTCACATACATGGGGACTATAATATCGAAAAAGTCACAGATGAGCCTGCATAAACTTTAGAAGTAAAAGTAATCCTTTTTTTTAATCAAAATTTCATAGAGAGCACTATTATTTTTAAATTACTGAAACTTTTTTACTACTAAATATTTTTCATGAAATTTTATTTCTTATTATTTACCACCTACAGATAATATGTCACAAATTTGATCAGCCTGTTAAAAGGGGAAAATGTTATAGCATTTGTCTTGTTACTTTTGGGACACCACTCATAATTAATTGCCAGTTACAAATATAAAGGCGTATTTCTCTCAAAATACCTCAACAGCAAGCAGTTGGTATGTGAAAAGTATACCACATAGAATATATAACATTTTCAGCTTAACTATCCAGTGACCGACGCGAAGGCAATGCAAAATTTTATAATTTTTAGGCAGACATGATTGCTGGTGAGTTATTTTAAGAAAAATACCCAGATTTTCCGATACACTATATGTATGCCCAAATTCTAATCCATGTAGAACACATTACACCACATTTGGTAATTTTTGTGTGACTATCTTTTGTCAAATGTTTTTGTTTTGTTTTTAATATAAAGCCAGATATTGATATATATACACAGGGATGAGTTTTTCCGCGGATTCGCGTAGTTCTACGGATTTTGCATTGTTGGCTAAAAATTAAAAAAATGTAAATCGGTAACAATACTGTTAAAAGTTATAGTGGGTAGGGCTTGCCATTGTTTGGGCCCCTCCCAAATTTATATTTCCGCCGATTTTTTAATTGACTAAACTCATCCCTGTATTTAATTATTTTCACGGCGGTGAGTTAGCTATATGTGTAACTATTCATTTTCTACAATTTAGTTTGACTATAATGGTTTTAGTGCATATCTATACTTCAACTATATCATATTATATTTTATTTATTACTAATCAACAATTGTATATTCTGCATGTCACTATATGTGGGAATATAATCAGAGTTACATAGATGTTTGACTGATACTATTTATAAACAAAAGACTTATTTTCATATTAGGCTAACTGGAATATTTGAGAATAATGAATCGAGGTCAACGAATCATATATTGATTTTGAATCTCTCTAAAGAAATTGTTTAAAATTCATACTGTAAATCCATTTTATGGATAAGAAAATAAACACAGTAGGTCTATGATCGACGCGTTTGGGTGAAAGTTATTTTTTGTTTAGCATGGTGGGAAGAAGAACAAAATGATGAGCTGCAATAATCTGAAATGGTATATACATTTTAAAATGGATAAATAAACAATTACAATTTGCAGTCAAAACTTATCGAGAAGATATATGTTTTATATCATATGAACAGAAGAAAGAAAATAACTAGCAAGTATTGCTATACACCAAATCTCTACAAATTATATCAATAAGACTAATTAATGAAGTGAGATGGATCCTTTTCATCCCATAAATTTTACATTTATTACAAATTTTACACGTGGTATCACTGTTTTAAAATCACGAAAACAATTAATGCTTACCCATCAATCGTGAGTAACTGTAATGTTATCCCTTCTCCTGTTGAATTTGTTATTCATTGACCTTGAACTGTACTGTTGAACAAAACAAGTTGGCTATAAAATATTACTTGCACAATAATAAAATAAACATCTTTTGTCGTTCATTAATGCGTCATCGGCCCCGTGTGGATCAATCCCGTTTGTTGCAGATTGCTCAAATGCGACGTAACCGATCGATATGTCATTTGGCGTTAGTGTAAATATATTTTTGGGTCTGACCACAGAACAAAAAATACACAGAACCTTTATTACCTTCTTCAATGACAGGTCTATAATCTGACTAAAATGCGGTTATTTTCAGGAAACCATAAAGTTCAAAATTTTGTTAAAATATAAACTCTATAAAGAAAACTACTAATTTAATTTGTTCATTGAAATTACAAGTTTGGCTTTCATATTTTTAGTATCTGCAAATACAGTTCAATATATGAAATTGAGATCCACTACTAATAGATTATTTTCAGCGACGACGAAACGTTTATGTATTTTTGTTTGTAATTTTAATAAACTAATTGATACACCCATAATTTTGTCCACAAAATCATTCCTCGTTTATAGTACTTATATTTATGTATTTTATTTGTTAAGCCAGCGTAAATAATGCTTATTATACATACATAATATATTATAGTATCAGGGATTTCTTGTTTATAATTTTGTAGATTGTCCTATCATATTTAATATGCCTATTAATATTTATACACTGCTTTATTTGTCAAATACCTGCATAGTTTTGGAATATCTTAAAATTGTATAAAATCAGTCAAAGAAATAATTAATTCTTAAAATGTCCCATTAATTATTGTTGGCTTCCTATGGAAACTGAAATTAGAACAAAGATGAGTTATTTATTATAAATATAACATTTGGCATAACAACATAGGTATTATTTTGTAATATAAATGTTGTACATTTTGGACTTTTTTATAGGTATATATTGTTACTTTTAATAAAATGAATAAAACGTTTTTCAATATGATTATAATTTGTATCATATATAATTGTTTCAGAAATTAAATGTACAAACTTATTATTTACTGATTCTTTAATCTTAATACCTTATTCGTATATATTGTAAACTTTGGTCAGTGAATATAGGGTTTTCAGATAAGTTTTGTCCAGTAGGTGTCCTGAAAATATGCGTTTTTTATACTATAGATCAATATAGATCATATTTTCGTAAAAAATATGAAATGTACGCATTTATTTGGTATGGAGGCACCTTTCAAAGGTTCAAAAATTGAAGTATCTCTGAAATTACTTAACCAATGGCTTTGAAATTTGAAACATTGATTTGAACTTATAAGGGAACATATTTCTAAAATTTCGAGGTCATAGGTCACATGGCCTTTGATTTGGAACGGCTAAAAATACTAAAGAACATCAATTTGATTGAACTAGAACTGGACAATAATAAAAATAATTAAAAAATATACGAATATTATTAGCTTTTATCAATTAACTTACGACTATTTGGTCTCCTCATTTCACCGACAATTATTATTTTTTTACATTGGTTTACAACTCAGCTTTATAAAGACACGAATACCATTTTCTAAAGTTTCATCACTAATGTTAAATTTTCAAATAAAAAAGAATTTAGTAAATATGATTTTGCTTGCTGTGATATTTCATATTATTAATTTTTAAATAGTATGCGTGTTTTAACGATTGAAAATCTCAATGATATTATATACATATAATTCGAAAAATGGCATTTACGTATACAACTATCATAAATGCTAAAGCTATAAACTTAAATGTAAAAAATCAATAATTGTCTGCCCTACCATGTAGTTCAAATTTGTAGAGACCAAGCAGTTCCATTCTATTCAAAATGGCTGTTTGGAACTTTGAGCTGTGACCTATGACCTTAAAAGTCTCAAAATATTTTTTTACAAGTTCAAATCAATACTGCAGATTTTAAAGCAATTGGTTCATTAGTTTCAGAAAGATGACAAATTGGCCTTTAAAAGTTGGAGGCCAAACAAAATTATAGAGTTGACAGCCCCTGATTTAACATTTAATTCTCATTCGCCTGCACTTATTTTGCCTACACTTTCTGTTCTACTTCCGATCTAGTTATATCTATAATTTAGGTAATATGTACAAAGATTAATTTAGGTAGGAAAGATATAAAATTTCGTAACAATATTGTTACTTTTACGACTACTGTGGTTTTGTACAAATTGGTAAATAGTTTTGATACCTATAGGTTTTTTTAAATAATATATGCATGTGAAACGAAAATAGGACATTATTGAAATACATTTAATGAAGCAATGGGATTGCAATAAATTTTATTCTTTGATGTGTTCGTATTATAAAATACTGGGACATGTAAAACTTACTACAAAATATAGGTCCATACGCACGGTTCAACGAGAACACTGGTCTTAGCCCTTTTTGCAATTTTACAAGAGAGCCAATTTTAGTTTGAAAGTCGATTTTTGGCTACATTTTTTTATTATTTAATTTTGTTCTATAGAATGTTAGCTTTCATTTGGTGTATTACTTAAGCATAATTTGGTTGGAAACCACAATTAATTGCAAATTCAAAGTATAGTATTTACGAATTTATAAGGAAAAATTTAATTATTATGTGTTGTCCCACAATTTTTGCAAAAGCTTGAATTATTTCAAAATGCTCTAAAAAATGTTGTTTCATATTTTGAGATAATTTTGTCACTATTCAATACGAAAGATCTTTTGTATTGAATAGTATATTTTTCAGAATAACTCTAATCTCATTTTTTGAAGAAAACGTCTAAGACCGGTGTTCTCGTTGAACCGTGCCATATTATCATCAACTTGTTAAAAACGTAGACTTCGTTTCGGTTAAGTCTAGAAATTTAAATTTAGCAAAATTTTGTACCATTTCTTTTTGGCAGGTTTGTTTTGCACAAGTCTATAAAATGAAAAAAAATAAAGATATAGCATTACAAATTTCATACTATTTTTATTAAAATTATGATTAAATAGACACATTTTCCAGGAATTCCAGTCTAAAAAGTTTCTTTTTATTGAGTGAATTTTATTTAAAAGTTTCCAAAAATAATAAGGCTGGAATTCCTATACTTTCTTCAAGTTTACTTGTGGAACGTCTCCAAATCATATATAATTTTGCTATCTTTGGAGGAGTTCCTCAAGTAAGGAGCTTTGCAAAACTATTGAGGAACGAATAAAATTCAAGTCAAAATATCTCTGTTTGAGTGTATCTAATGTTGTATCTCTCAATGTTTCTAAATAAATTGATAAAAGGATAAGGTAAAGTAGTGCGAATGAAAATTTGTAACATTCATATTTTTAGTCTTCGCTAAAGTTTAGTTTTATTCATACTACCAAAATATGTAATTCATTAAATAAAATTTAATTTAATGTTAGTCACCATGATCTTGGATAATATAATATACATAATAGAAATAAAATTAGAAAAAAGATAATTCATTAAATAAAATTTAATTTAATGTTAGTCACCATGATCTTGGATAATATAATATAATAGAAATAAAATTAGGAAAAAGATAAAAAATATAATGTTAATTAGATATTTCGCCAAAGGCTTTATCAATAAATTTAAATATCAAGTCGACAATTCAAAAAGTTATAGGTAGGCAAGACAGAGATCAAGAAAAAAATACACATAAAGTAATTACTGAGTAAAATTAACATTAATTGATGGGTTAAATTGTTTTATGAAAGTTCTCTCAGCGGCTTTCCTTTGAAGAGAATCACCAAACCCTGATAAAAGAATTCTAAAGGAAATGCTGTCTAAAGTGATAGGAGAGTTATGAATGTTGGGAAAATGTTGAAAAACAAAGCTGCAAGGTTTAGAAAGATGTTTCTTTGTCTTGCCCTTCAGTTTCATGCTTATGTTCAAACCGTAAGTTATGTCTCTTGAAAAATGATATTTACTACATCTCTTTTAACATTTGCAAATCTGTATACATTGGTGAAACCCATAGGACTTTTCTATCTAGACTAAAAGAAAATCTTTCTAAACCTTGCAGCCTTGTTTTTCAACATTTTCCCAACATTCATAACTCCCCTATTACTTTAGACAGCATT
>JAUYWI010098031.1:0-11741 GCA_034780595.1 Parotoplana pacifica | reverse complement strand
GTTGCTTTCTGATTTAGGTAGAGATCTTGAATGAGGCGTCTGTCCTTCCAGTCAATTCCTAATTGTTTGAGTGTTTCCATTAGTGTTTTCCAATTTACCTTGTCAAATGCCTTCTCAAAGTCGATGAAGCATATGTATTGTCCATTATCATATTCAAGGCTTCTTTAAATAATTTTTCTCATTGTTACTATTGCTTCCCTAGTACTGCATCCCCGTCTAAATCCAAATTGACTTTGTCCAATGTATGTATTTGCTTTTGCTTCTAATCTTCACGTTAGGATTCTAAGCATGATTTTGATGCATGTAATATCAGGCTAATTGTTCTGTAGTCCGCGCAGTCTACTGCATTTGGTTTGTTTTTAACGGTACCATAATTGTTTTGTAGAAATCTCCTGGCCACTTTCCTTAATCGTACATTGAGTTGCAAATATCGGTCAGTAATATTGATGGTCCTCTAAAGTAGTCATTGACAGTTTCTTCTTCTAGTTGAAGATCGCTTTGTTGTAAAGTTCTTTTATGTATGTCTTTCACTGATTCAATATATCATCTTTATTTGTTTGGAGAATTCCATTTTTGTCCTTTGTTTCAGTTCTTCTGTCATGCGTTTTCTTTTCTTCTGTTAATTGTCGTATTTTGTGATACATTAAATCGCTCTGTCCCCTTTTTGTCCATATTGTTGATATTACTGCATATTTCTTGCCACCATGCTTCTCTTGCTATCTAAATATATAGGATTTCTAGTATATGGCATTTTTAGCACAAAAAATGTTGGGATCAATATTTTTTATAAATTATTCTGTATCTCTATATAAAAATTTCTTGTATTACAAAAATAACAATCATCGATTTCATAATGGCTCTCAGGTTGCACGCTAGTCACAAAAATCAATATTTTCAAAATTCTGTAACATATGTTTAATAAGGATATGTCTGTAAAATACAGACCAAATAGTATCTAATATTATCATTATTTGTTGTCAGAAATGGATTTTATTCTGTAAAAATACACCTTTACAAAATTGGACCAACCTTAATTTTTCAAAGGGTCTGATCAAAGTAAAGATTACACTGGAAGATGCAAAAGAGAATGTTGTTCTAGCATACCAAATTTAATCGAAATCGGTGTGGTCATTTTTTAGCAATTCTAAAAAATGTACCCCCCTCCGTGATGTAAAAGTTTCAAGAATTAAAAAAAATCCTAAAGATATAGACTTGATATTTTCACCAATATCTTAGGTATTTCCATTGTTAATAAAAAATGTCTAAATTTTCAGCATGGAATCTTTGTATCATACGGAGTCCATCTACTTATTGTCTGGCTTACATATGTTAGACTCTGGAGATCCGAACTCTTTGGAGCGAAGTCACGAAGCTGTTCTAGCACAGAACAATGTTCTTGACTTAATTTGAATTCATGAAAATTAAGCACACGTCTGTGTTCTTATTTACAATGTAAATTAGGAACACGGCTTAGGACAATGTTATGCCTGTTCCTACAGTGTTCGCATAGTTATTATTGGTTGATAAAATAAGATATTTATTAATATCACCAACTTCTACATCCCATGCTACGCATCCATAATATATAAATAGGTATTTTATAGCCATACACACCACGGCGCGTCGCTGTACTAGAAAAAATCTAAATTTTCAGAATGGATTCTGCAGATATCGATTACGTTCTTTAAAATGATGAAAAAAACAACATCCTTTGCCAAGAAGTAATCCATTAGAGGAATTTGATGATGAACGATTTTCGAGAAGATTTAAATTAACTAAAGATGCGTTCGTTGATCTTTTACCAGAATTACGTTTAGAAAGACCCATTCAGAGGTTAAATCCTCCCACCAGCCCTACAGCTAGCCATCTGTATTCATTTTTTTCTACCAAGAACATATCAATATATAACGTGATCTTAGTGGTGTTTCCCAACCTTCTGTGTCTCGAGTTGTACGTAGTACGTCTAGAAAAATCGCAAATTTAGCCAGAGCCCACATTGCATTTCCAAAATTAAAGAAGAATTCAGACAAAAGTTGCATATCCCGTCGATTATTGGTGCTATTGATTGTACGCATATTCGAATAAAATGTCCTGATCATGCAGCCGTATTCGTAAATAGAAAGGGATTTTACTCCGTTAATGTGCAGATGGCTTCTACGAGTATTTACAAAATTCTTAACGTCGTAGCTCGCCATCCTGTCTCAGCGCATGACTCGAATATTTTCTACGTCTTCTATCAAGGAACGCTTAGAAAATGGTGATTTGCGAGGTTCAATGTTAATTGGTGATCAAGGGTACGCTTGTTCAAATATTTTTTAAACTCCTGTACGCTTTCCCAGAAGCGATGAAGAACCAAATGTCAACACACATTTTATCAGGGCTCGAGGATGTGTTGAACGAACTTTTAGTGTTCTGAAATCAAGATTTTCAGTTCTATGTCCAGATTCGAGAACTCGTTTAAAGCCAGAAGTTACTGGAACTGTTATATTGGTGTGTGCTGTTCCGCATAACATGTGTCAATGAAATTATTGAAGATAATGACCAGTTTAATTATGGAAATCCCCGAAGAGATTTCAGAGGCAATTCACTAAGGACGACATTAATTCAACGCTTTTTCGTAACTAAATAAATTACAAATATATAATGTAACTATTGTTTTCATAATTGCATTCTTTTTCAATTGCCTAGATTAATTATATCTATTCTTGAATTCCTACAATCCCAATGATATTTTGTAAATATACATTCTTGCTTAATAAAATATTATTTCCTATACTAAATCTAACATAACATAATTATATTGCTTTTCTAATGCGGTATGTGATTCGCGTGACATGATTGATATTAACAAATAAATAAGAAATAATACAAACAAAAAAATCTACTTTTCCTTTGTCAAGCGTCTACTGTATTTGGGTATATTATACTCAGAACAAGCTTTGTGAATTGAAATTTAAATTAAGAACAAGCACATGTTCTACGTAGCACAGTCTTGTTCTGTGCTAGAACAATTTCGTGAATTCGCCCCACAGGATTGGGCAAAAGTAACACCTCAGTAAATAAGCATATAAGAATAATTTATTCCAACGTTTTAATCATGTTTAATGTATGGATTGCCCTTTAAACACTTAATTAAATAGTAACTCATTATTGTTTGTTATTACAATTATTGTGTACATACAATAAACATTAATTCTTTTATTTTATGCTTATTTTATTTACTGAGGCGTTACTTTTGCCCAACCCTGTATATACATGTCTGTCTTTTTAGTAATATATGTATTGCTAAAAACAGAATGGTCATACAGTACCTATGTTTCGAAGGATAAATATTCTTGAAGAAAACATCTTCAAATAAATCCAAAACCACATTGTGCAAGCTGAAGAAAGTCCATAATTATTTTAAGTAATGCTGATTTTTAGTGTTACATACATCTTTATTGCATATAAATAACAATTTATGTATTTCAGATACATATAATATGTATGAAACTCATTTCAATATAATATACATATAGATAAGTCAATTCCGCTTGAAGATAAATAAACCTTAGTTGTGAAATGCACTTCACTCGATAGCCACTTGCTTATTAATAACTATTATTGCTTGTAATGTAGATGTAGGCTGGACATAAAATCATAGTAAAATTATCTGAGTTAAAGATTGTAAATTGCTTATTATAAATTATAATTGGACTCCAAAATTGTGTCCGAGTTATGCAATAATTTTACTATTAAAAAGATAGGCCAAAAAACGGACTAAAAGAAAAATCCGACTTAAGCGAGGTCGACTATATAGCATTAGATCCCTCATTAATTCGTATAAACATAAACGTTCAATTTTTATTTCAGCAAATTGCTTCTCCCAATGCGAATAATTCCTGAACAGTTTGTCCACATCCTAGAGATCATTTTATTATTTTTGTTATTCACATCAATATCTATATAAAAGGAACTACCATGTTTGCTTTGTTTACGCAGAAAATCAATAACAGTTTGTACGACATAATAGGTGGTCATTGAAATATTCCTTTAGTTAAATGTATATATTTCTACAGTTTCATAAAATTGTAAAATGATTTATGTTTTTAATTGTCTTATGAATTTGCACATTTAAATTTGTGTAGTTATTAGCTCTACTGAACCAATTTACATATAATTTAGCAAAATTGTCTTTTGTACAATAATGTATAGTTTAATTTAAAAGATCAAACTATGGTGACTGTTTTCAGAAAATATTGAGGTTGCAGTTGGCAACATGTCACATTTTACAAAACTAACTTTCTGGAATTCAATATGAATATTGTACTAAAAAATTACACCTATAAATACTCTGGCACCGCAGATCTACAGGCTAGTTGGGGGTGAAATTATTGGCTCTCGAGATTCGTTCAAATATACAATAAAATGTGTGGGGGTCAGGGGGCAACATCGCCAAGAGATTTGGAGAATGGTCACCTCATTATTGTATGGTTATAATGGATTTTCATTAAAGGGGGCTCTGCCTCCTATGTCGCAAAAACCTTTAACAACATTTTCCGGTTGTAAAAATTTGTACTCTTCAGTGTCTGAATAATTAATTTTAGAGGGTGGTGACGTGACTTTAAGGAAATCTTTTTAAAAATCAAATGGAATGATTACATTTGAAGTCTGGGGCCGATTGTATAAACCATCTTGAGTCGAGATTTTAGCTAAGGCTTTCTCATATTTCTAAGGACGCCTTAGATCGACTTGTATAAAAACGCAAAGGTGTCCTTTTGTTAAAGAAGCCTTGTAAATCTATAGAATACCTTTCTTAGAAAAGTAATTGACTTAACACTATTAAAATGACCCTTTTGGTGATGAAAACTTATTTTGTGATTTCTTTTAAAAACAATTTCTCTGATATTTCTTGAGTAGTTTCTGACTCGGTGTCACTTGTTAACTCTGGTGCTCGTTATTGGATGCCCGATTGTAGGCATTCCTTGGAAAGCAAGGGTCTCCCTCAGTCTTGTGTATAGATCATCAAATGTTTGGATTAACTTAGCGCCTCCATTGACAATTGAGTATTTGATTTGGCAATGTGCTTTTTGACACATACCACTAACTGTCTTACTTCTTTTTCACATGTTTACTGGTCAGGTTATATTAGTCAACTTAGTTTGAAATATACTTTTCACTTTGCTTTAGTCTTCAAGTAAGTTAGTTTGTTTCCTCTCCTTTTGTCCAATTTTTACGTTCAGTTTCGACATCTTCCTTTATGGCTAGCCATATTTTAAAAAATCTATCAATAGATAAATATCATTTTCCTCTTTTGTTTAACAATCAAATTGTCGATTATTATCTAACAAAACATCTATTTTTATATTTTCTAAGTCGTCCTACAAATGTTACTCAGCTAACTCAAAGCTTGATATGTTTTATACAATTACATTTTAAGAAAGCCTTAAGTAAGGATGTCAAAAATCATCATTTACCGACCCTTCGTTGATAATTGGGGGAGGTGTACACACCCTGCACATAGTAGTCTCAATGCAAAAACGGTAACTCCGATTAAACTGAACTGTAGTAATTGTCACAAATGATGGTTTGCAGTTTTTTCATTTTGAAAAAAAATCATACCCCTACCCAAGGTCATGTGGTGGCCCCCAAAGTAGGTCACTGCTCCAAATTTTTAAAAAGTTACTTTTAACAAAATCAATTCTGAAGTCAAAATTACACATAAATAATGGCTCATATTTGATATACATATTCGACTTATAATACACGTCTTTTCAAATATTGATTTTTGTCCGCAGTATCCCTTAGTAACAGTAGAAACATTCATTAAAAGATATTGCTCCTGTAAAAAGTTATGGCGATTTCTGTATCAGTGCTTACCATGCTGTAGGCCCAAACTGTCAGCCTGCTTTTTTTTAAATTATTCCTGCAAATATTGCTTGGTGAAAGTGGTTCATAGTTGATAACTAGAACATTATTACTTCATTGTATAACATGTTTTACAAATTTTTGGAAATATTGATTTCTGTATCCAGGGTGCAACCTGAGAGCAAATTAAAACTCAAAAATTTTATATTTAAAACAAAAATATATTTTATGGATAGAATTTTTGTAAATGTGCCAAACAATGTCCTTAATCATTGTAGAAAATTAAAACATTGACACAAAACAAAGTTTTTTAATTTTTTCAAAATTCTATATATTAGATAAGGAAAATGGGAAGTTTAATTATACGATAAAATATGAACTGTTTATTTAAATGCCTTAAAATTTGCAATATATACTTCTTCTCTGATACACTATTAGTGTGCCAAGTTGAAATATGATTTTATCCAAAATATGAAATTGGAACCAGGCCCTAGCCAACACATTAAATATACATATACCTAAATTTCAAAACTTCTATTTTAGTGAACGAATTCAACAGCAAACCACTAAAAATGATCCACAACCCCTTTCAAAAGTAACCTTAACAGTATAAAAAAGTGAATAAAGGTCAGCAAAATATTGTTTCCAAACGAATTCCACAATTGTTTTCTGGATCAATATTTTTTAGTGAAATTATCTACTTTTGTGCCTTGCCATCTGCCTAAACAATGGAGAACATTTCATTAAAAAAAACATTGATCCAGAAAAAATTGTGGAATTCGTTTCGAAACAA
The DNA here is from genome assembly GCA_034780595.1 of Parotoplana pacifica. Classification (NCBI taxonomy): domain Eukaryota; kingdom Metazoa; phylum Platyhelminthes; order Proseriata; family Otoplanidae; genus Parotoplana; species Parotoplana pacifica. The sequence goes on along the minus strand of JAUYWI010098031.1, from coordinate 5,101 downwards.
TATTTTGCTGACTTTTATTCACATTTTTTTAATACTGTTACGGTTACTTTTGAAAAGGGTTGTAGAAGCACATTTATGCTATTATAAATCTGGGTCATTTTCTTGCAATATAATATATATATTAGTGTTCTTTATATCTCAGGAAACATAAATGTAAGGAATCTAAAAAATATACCTTGTTTTTTATGTCTTCTAAATGTTTCATTGGCATTTTAAGGCAATTGATTTTTTTAGTCCCACACCCAGTCAAGCATTAAAAATCGATTTTTAACTCAATTCTATTTATTCCAAAGTGACTGGAATGTCATATTAAACCATTTTATTAGAAAAAATCGATTTTTTTGGGGACCTGCCCTGGTATGGTGGACCTCATTTCATAGACCAGTAACCATAAATTTGAAGGATCCAATTTTCTAGTACATTATTTCTAATGCCTTCCTAATTCTAAATATCAAATTTGGCGTTAATAGGATGTTTGGTTTAGATTGTAGAGCCATTTTAGTGATTTTAGACAAAAGGCAAAAGTTTAATGCTCAATTGTATCAAGAAGTGCTGCAAAATTGTCTTCTTCCTACTGTAAATGAATGGTTCCCAGATGGAGACTATCTTCCAAGATAATGGTGCTCCCTGTCACTGCAAAATTCTCTATTACTCTCAAAGAAGAACTTAACATTCCAAGTAATACAATTTTCCATTTTTCCTATCTAGGAAATTTTTGACACAAAAAACAACTTCTTTTGAAGCAATATTTTTTTAATGAAATTTTGCAGTTGTTTTACAACTACTGCTTTACAATTTACAGGAAGTTAAAGAAAATCGATTTGTAATTTTCCAAAATATTTATTTTTATTTTTTTGGTTCCGGTTGCAGGCTTGTACCCTGGCCATAAAAAATTACTATTTTCCACAATGGAGTGTTAAAAAATATATCTACCAAATATAATATTATATTAGTAATTGGCTTCAGGATTGATTTTTTAAAATAATTACTTCAAAAGCTCCACAAGATAATTTAGTGAACAGAATCCAAATTTTATTTAAATTTGTAGTCGTTTCGAGCAATTTTCAAAAAACACGGAGTGTAGCCACCCCACCCCCTATTTACGAAGGGTTAAAACAATATATTATAATACTATATAGGCATTAGGTATTCAACATTGTATGGATTTAAGCAATCGAAATAATCGATAACTATATCTAAAAAGTGTCAATTAAATACAGAGACTAATTCTATGTCTAAAAGATGTAGGTAGTACGTTTATAGAAAATTCTTTTTATAGGTCATACTTACGATATGAATCCGTTGGGGAGTATGAAATCCTTGCTACTCTGGACTACAGGTTAAAATGAACGGATCATCATATAAGATTACTTTCACCGCTCCTACCTCCATAAGTCTTCCATTCTCTAGAAATTATGTTGCTTAGAACATGGCTGGCTATAAAACCATATAAAACGGGTTTATTGTTACCACAAATATTCGATTTTGTACATCAAAATATTCTGATCCGTCCTTCCTTTACTGTTACGAAGAGTATTGCTGCAAATTGCATCACTTTATTGAAACTGTAATTTTAATGATATTAAAGCGTATAACAGTTTATCTTGTGTTTGTGTTTTGGTTGTATTTTATATTAAACTCCTGCGGTTCTGTTGAATTTCAGTTTTCTGTTCTGTATTATATTTTCCAGCTCTACATGATATGATAATTTATTGACTTGTTCATATTTCGAATGTTTTATATTTTCTAAATAAATAAATAATATATTGTACTGTACATAATCTATGTAGTATGTACGTGATACATAATTTTCAATTAACCATGTTTTTTATACGTTTTATTTTTTCCAGTTTTTGAGTTTGTAAAATTCAACTATTGAATATGCTCGCACGTTAACATATCTATTGAAATTTGTTTTGTGAAACTTATCTGTATAGTTTAGGAGCCCGCAAAGGTTTAATCATAAAAACACGCACAAACGGTTTGTTACGCTTAATGTATAGAGATGTTCAGAAAGGCATTTTTTGAGTGTCCCCGCGTTTTGTTATGGGGCCATCGAAACGAACGCAATCTCTGGCTAAAAACTAAGGTATAAATGACGACTTTCTACAATGACTGAATATTGTAACTTTCGTCACTCTGCTGTTAGTAACATTGCCCAATTTTCTTTGAAAGAAGCAGACTTCATTTCTTCTCAGCCAAATAATTGATTAATTTGTTTACAAGTCCTATTATTTATAGGACTTGAGATAAGTCAACCAAATAGCTTCTGTACGTGACTGGAAATTTTAGCACTTTCACTTAATTGGCTTTTCAAATCGGTGAGAATCATATTTTTTCTAAATTTTCATTCCTTCAAATCTGCAGTAACATCTTTTGGTTGAAGTCCAGCATCTTCGAAAATTTCACTTAGAAGAACTGCTTTGCAACACCCTTCGGTGACGGCCTACACAATTGTTGGTAGCTGAGGTCAGGCCAGTTGCCTCGACGCTGTATCTGCAGCGGAAAGATCAACAGGCATTCGTCAAAAGTTATTGCTTTTTCTTTAAACAGTAAACATATCATTATTTAGAATGTTACGTAGACCAGGTTGATCGTCCAGGTTAAAAGTTTAATTTCGTAGTTTACCATCCATCGTGCATATGTTATTGTGGTTCGTAACAAATAAATCTGTTATGAACCACAATAACATATTCAGTTGCACCATGTTTGCTATACAAAGATTCTTAAAAATAATCTCTATAGGCATTGAAAACCGGAAATATTTCTTGCGAATCTACAAGATGAAAATCTCGTATTAATAATATTTGTTCAAAATGTTTATTTTTTAACGTCAAGCCAGTAACTGATGAAGTCTTTTGTATAGTTTGAAATAATCACAACAAATGCTCTTAGAGATCTAGGGACCAGAAACGCCCCTTCAATTAGAAGTTTGGTACCACTATAATCAGTTGTGAACTACCAACAGCCTTCCTGATCAAACCGAAAATGTATGTATTTATTTTCTTGTTGAGCATCTCAATCGAAGAAATATTACATATTTTTTGAAAGAAGCTTTCTTGTGCCCATTTAAAAAAAATAAAACCCGATTTTTACACATTTTCAAACCCATCCATATTTAATTAGTTTCTTAAGAGATGAAATAACCTGGAAATCGATTTCTTAAGATAGGTTTTACAATACTAAAGAACTGTATAAAACTGGCTTGCTGTTTGTGCATAAAATTCTGCTTAAACCAAAAAATTATGATTTTGTTCTTAACCACCCTAGTAACCCAAAATAAGAATTCTTAAGTAAAGAAAAATTACAGAGACGATAGTAGCGTTACATTTTTTTAAATAAATTTTCTTCTGCCCAAAAATTTAATTAAAACAGACTTTTTACAAATTCTCACACCCATCCTAGCTTAATTGGCTAATTGGTGAAATAACCTGGAACTCGATTTTTTTAAAGATACATATTAAGGAACTAAAACCTGGTTTGTTTGTACATGAAATTAAGATTAAACCGAAAAATAATGATTTTGGTCTTATGCACCTTAGTAACCCGAAACGAGTTCTTAAGTGTAGAAAATTTACATTTTTGTGCACAAAATTTTAATTAAAACCGAATTTTTTAAAGGTGGACAATGGGCCCATATATTAACCCGCGTGGACACTCAACAAATGTCTTTCTGAATATTAAACTTAACAAACCTGAGCGCGATTTTATGATTAAAACCTTACGGCTCATGCACTAGTAGTGCATGTCTCAGTTGACAGTGGCAGTTTACTCGAGGTATATTATTTTTGTATTTAAAATATCGATTTTGTATTCAAGCAACATGTGTTGCTCGCCAATCTGCAACTACATCTTTACAGAAACTTTTCCTTATATAATAATGATGTTTTTTAAAAGAAATCAAACATGGTGTCCCGATTAAAGATAGTTGTTTTAGTTGAAAAATGTTATTTGATGTTAAAATTGAATTAATGTCACTACTAATTATTTATTCATAAATTTCGGATATTTCGTTTTTACTTACTGCTGATAAAGCAAGTTTGGTCTATCAGTAGTAAACGCAATTCAAAAAGTCCAGCATCATAGGTTAATTTGATAAATAACAAGATAATTAGATTGTGTTATGCAGGTGGAATAATGACAGCAGTCAAACAAAAAATACTTACAGTAAACTGACACGCGTTCTTTGGTAGTTATCAATTTCCTCTGGTGTACCTGAGGAAAACATAGTTCCTCTCGTCTGATCTGAGCTGTGTTTTTTTGGTATTGAGATGTCGACAATAAAACAAGTTTATTGTAACCAACCCAAATAACTGTCTAAGTGAAGCCATAATTGTTTTCAAAATCGTTGTAAATCTAGTGTGCACAGTACATATAACTTTATGAACAGCCACAGAACAAAATCTTTCTGTTCAGCTTTGCTAGACAAAACTAACCCAATTGAACAAATATAATACATATTTCTCAACTTCGTATTTTATAACTTAAGGGTGCACTTAGCCTGCTGATGTCTCATTGTGTCTATAGATTTAAAAAAACTTTTGTACATCTGAAAAAAGTGTCTGCCATGCCCATCTTGTGATGTACATACCTATCTATGAGAATTTCTAAAACAAAATAAAATGAAATATATCTATCTTATGTACCTACTAGAAATGTATAAACAATTTTCTAAAATGTTTTCTTCGATTAGTTTCTACATATATATTTGTCTAATGCCACCCAAACGAGTTGAATTTACACCTAATAAAATTATTAAGAAAAATTAAAACTAAAACTAAATTGCATACCCCTGATATGTAAAAATTGATATATTTGGAGTTGGAGCAACGAATTTTATTCTAAAAACAACAGCTTTCACAAATAGATAGAGCATATATGTAATTGTAGGATGCATTTATAAACGTTCTTGTTGTTATACAATATTGACGTCTTTAGCAACAGTTAGTAAATGGCAGGATGAGTTAATAGGCAAGAGAAAGTTTTTATGTGGTCAAATTCACACAACGTAATATCATAGTCTTATAAGATAATATTATTGGCCAAAAATGGCAAAAAGTGAGTTAGCTCACACCATAAAATAATTGAAATATACATAAAA